>JAHKKF010525260.1:0-11609 GCA_019740295.1 Labeo calbasu | reverse complement strand
TGTTGGTCCACTGTGTTTTTTGAAAACCAAAGTCACTGCATCCGTTTACCAAGTAATTTTAGAGCAATTCATGCTTCCTTCTGCTGACCAGCTTTTTAAAGATGCTGATTTCATTTTCCAGCAGGATTTGGCACCTCCCCACACTGCCAAAAGCACCAAATGTTGGTTAAATGACCATGGTGTTGGTGTGCTTGACTGGCCAGCAAACTCACCAGACCTGAACCCCATAGAGAAAATGAACAAACTTTCCAGAAGGCCAACAATTCACTAAAAATGTTTTTTTATTGGTCTTATGAAGCATTCTAATTTGTTGAGATTGGTGGGTTTTTGTTAAATGTGAGCCAAAATCATCACAATTAAAAGAACCAAAGACTTAAACTACTTCAGTCTGTGTGCACTGAATGTATTTAATACACGTAACTAATGTTTCTGTATTGTAAGTTACTTTGAGGCTGGCTTCTCTTACTCATTTTCTACAGCCTTTGGAAGTTTGGAAAACTCTGTCTTCAGTAAACTCTCTGTCAACTGACTGAACTTTAATTTGACTCTTGGTGTTCATTGAGCATATTGGTCTCTCTGTGGGGTTTAACTGTAATTCTCATCAGAAGTTTTTGTTTAGAGGTACGCCAACATGTACAGTAGATGACCTTAAAGCTAACACACATGGACTGAAAGCAATAAAACTTTTATTTTAATTTCACAGGGTCTTTAAAAGTTGTAAAACCTATTTAATTTGCTATCCTAAACTCACAATTATATGGTCCATTACATTTTATTATTTACATTTACCATTGTTTTTCCCCCATGCATGAGCCTATGAACAGAACTGCCATTTTTGGATCCCAACCAATCGGCGGAATAAAAACGAGACCGCCAGAGCTTCCGTAATGACTTTACATGGAAAGATGCCTGTTGTTTAAACCTGCCATTTCCCTTAACTGTGCTTGTTATATCACCACATACACTCTGGAAACATTTGAGGATGGTAAACAGAGCTTCTGTACCCTGCAGCGGCCTGGGATGGGATGTCTCAAAGCTGCCCAGCAGAGCTGGAGTAGGAAACATATGTGCACAGTACCCTTTCTCAGCTGGCAGCCCGAACCAAGCATTCCAACAGCATTTTGCTCCCAGAGCGAGACACTGGCAGCCTGTTTTGTGTCACATAGGGGAGTGAGGTTTAGTGCTACTGGAACCTGCTGGCAAAGACACTAGTTAAGTTATTTTTACAGTAGGCATGAAGCAACCAAAGGTCAGTGTGGTCAAAAATATTAAAGATTCTCTCTTTTCCTTTTAGAAACTGTTGCTAAACCATGTTTAACCATGCAGTTAAAGTCATTACATCATTGCACGGAAACAAATGTCAAGTCTAATAAGTCTACATCTGTATTAAATTCAGGCTTACACTGTAGGATGCCTGGGACCTTTGTAAATAATTTGATGTCTGTTTCCCTTTAGTATCAATCAAGAGTGATCAGACTTTTTGTCTTTTTGAACTATTTTGACCTTCTAAAGTTAAATCAGATTATAAGTTTTGGTAAATTGTTGTTATATCTGGCAATTTCAGTGGACTAAAATGCATAAATCTTCTACATTTTATTGAAACAAACTGTCTCCAGCACACCTACACATGGTTATTGTAGGATATCGTTGTCTGTGAAGGATTTTTCTAATGGGAAACACATGTGCAGCCATTAATGGCTCAATATAATGTGGTTTTTCACTCTCTGTATGTCAAAAATGCGGTTCATGTGGTCACATCTACATTTACTGATTCTATTTAATTTGTCTGATTGAACCTGACTTCATTAGGTTACACCATTTTTAAGGAATAGTTAACTTCAAAATGAATCCCCAGGCCTTTGTTCATCTGAACAGATTTGGAGAAATTTAGCATAACATGTTCACCAACGGATCCTCTGCGGTGAATGGGTACCTTCAGAATTTGAGTCCAAACATCCGATAAAAACGTCACAATAATCCACAAGTAATCCACACCAAATCCATCCATCAATTAACATTTTGTCAAGTGAAAAGCTGTGTGTTTGCAAGAAACAAATCCATCATTAACTGTTACTTCCTCTATCCATAATTTTAAAAAAGTAATCTTGTGTGAATCAGGTAAGAAATATGCACTGTTTACAAGCAAAATCAGCTTTAATAATGGATTTGTTTGTTATAAACACACAGCTTTTTGCTTCTAAAGATGGACTGGAGTGGTGTGGATTACTTGTGGATTATTGTGATGTTTTTATCAGCTGTTTGGACTCTCATTCTGATGGCACCCATTCACTGCAGATGATCCATTGGTGAGCAAGTGATGTAATGCTAAATTTCTCCAAATCTGTCCCGATTAATTTTCATTTTTGGGTGAACTATTCCTTTAAGTGTTGGATCAAGCAAAGGTGTAGGTTTTATTTTGGCAATTGGTGTTGACAAAACAGCGAACAATGGACGTTAAATTGTTCGATCAAAATTATTGCTCTGAAGTCCAGATCTGAATCAAATGATTCGCGAACACGGACCATATCCCATCTGATTCATGATCTGTGATCTGAAGTTCCAATCTAAATCGAAAAATTTGTGAACCATCATTTTAGATTGGGACTTCTGAGTGTAGATACCACTTCGAACCCACTTCCATGTCCCAATCTGAATCAAATGATTTGCAACATGCAAAGTCCCAGTCTAAATCAAATTATTAAATGGGACTTTGCGTGTCACAATCGTTATTCAGATTTGGAGCAGGTTTGTGAATCGCAGATCATTCAATTTGCAAAATGATTCACGAACCCACTCTGAAGTTTCGATCTGAATCAAAAGATTCACGAACCCTCTCCGAAGTTCTGATCTAAATCAAATGATTCACGTGAAGTTCCGATCTAAATCAAATGATTCGCAAACCTGCTCCGAAGTCCCAAACTAAATCAAATGATTCACACTAAGTTCTGGTCTGAATCAAAGGATTCGCAAACTGTCATTTCAGATTGGGACTTTTGAGTGTAGATTGCGAATTTGCAAAATGATTCACGAACCCTCTCCGAAGTTTCAATCTGTATCAAAAGATTCACGAACCCTCTCTGAAGTTCTTATCTAAATCAAATGATTTACACAAAGTTCCGATCTAAATCAAATGATTTGCGAACCTGCTCCAAAGTACCGATCTAAATCAAATGATTCGCAAACCTGTTCCGAAGTCCCAAACTAAATCAAATGATTCACACTAAGTTCTGGTCTGAATCAAAGGATTCGCAAACTGTCATTTCAGATTGGGACTTTTGAGTGTAGATTGCGAATTTGCAAAATGATTCACGAACCCTCTCCGAAGTTTCAATCTGTATCAAAAGATTCACGAACCCTCTCTGAAGTTCTTATCTAAATCAAATGATTTACACAAAGTTCCGATCTAAATCAAATGATTTGCGAACCTGCTCCAAAGTACCGATCTAAATAAAATGATTTACACAAAGATTCTGATCTGAATCAAAAGATTCACAGACTATCATTTCAGATTGGGACTTTTGAGTGTAGATCGCGAATCATTCAATTTGCAAAATGATCCACAAACCCTCTTCGAAGTTCTGATCTAAATCAAATAATTTGCGATACACTCTCCAAAGTCCCGATCTAAGTCAAATGATTCACATGAAGTTCCGATATAAATCAAATGATTTGCGAACCTGCTCCAAAGTACCGATCTAAATCAAATGATTCACATGAAGATCTGATCTAAATCAAAAGATTCACGAACCATCATTTCAGATTGGGACTTTTGAATGTAGATTGCAGATCATTCAATTTGCAAAATGATTCATGAACCCTCTCCGAAGTTTCGATCTGAATCAAAAGATTCACAAACCCTCTTCGAAGTTCGAATCTAAATCAAATGATTTGAGATACACGCTCCAAAGTCCCGATCTAAATCAAATGATTTACACAAAGTTCTGATCTGAATCAAAGATTCACAAACCATCATTTCAGATTGGGACTTTTGAGTGTAGATCGTGAATCATTCAATTTGCAAAATGATCCACAAACCCTCTCTGAAGTTTTGATCTGAATCAAAAGATTCACGAACCCTCTTCGAAGTTCTGATCTAAATCAAATGATTTGCGATACACGCTCCAAAGTCCCGATCTAAATCAAATGATTCACATGAAGTTCCGATATAAAAGATTTATAAAGATCAAAAAAATTTAATCTAAATTATTGCTAGGGACAATTTAGTAGTCGCTTGATATTGGTTGGGACATGTCCCTAGCGTCCCTACTAAATTCTACGCCCTTGGGATCAAGTGTAAACAACCATACACACTGCTTACTCTTTACATATTGAGCTTTACTGAGACTATCCAACAGAGCAAAACTCTCAGTGTTTGGCAACTTGAAACTTGCTTGGAAAATGCACAATGAAGCTACATTCAAGCATAAGTGGAATTTAGGGCAGTCATTTCATGCTAGTCATAAGCTTCAAATTAAATCTTTGTATTGCATGCAGCTGTTCTCTTTTAGTCAGAGTGACAGAGTGAGTTTTCATTGATGGGAAGGCTTACAGTAACAAAACCCAGCCCAACTTCAGTGTTCGTTCAGAAAAGGCAGTGACATAAAAGAGACAAAGTGTTTAGATTTCTGAAACCGAAAAGAATAAGCCCTTCTTCTGTGCTTACAGACAGACACAGATGTTTTGGGATCTGGGTGGATGACTTTGACAACACGCATGACCTGCTCTACATATGTTGCCCTCTGATTTAGCCTTTTGCTGTGTGGGCTTGACCCACAATAGCTCTCTTATATCACATGCAGGACACCCAGTGAGAACAGATTGTAGAACCAGGTTTCCAGTATCCATAAAACTCACAGCTTGTGAACGCCTGACCCTTGTATGAACATAATCTGTGAAGACATCTTGAAAATCAAGCTGGAGACACAAAGTCAAACAGGAACAGAAATTAAATATAATCATCTTAAACTGCACAAAAAACACCTCTCTCCACTCTGGAAGAGTAATCATTCATTTAATAATGCTTAATAAACTTACTGGCCTTTGACATTGTTGTTTGTTACTTCAGGTGTCTTCAGCTGTTCGAAAACATTGTCTATGAGTAAATGAGTGAAAGTAGTACTTTATCTTATCTATGCGTTTTTGTCGTATGTAGTTTAATTTAGGAACTGTTTAAATAGATGTTAACATAAATTTAAAACATTTTTAAAAGAATTTAAAAGAATAAATGAAGCTGGGATTTTTTTTTCTGAAGAGAAATACTGACCCCTGGTGATTACTTCAGGATATGTCTGCATGTTTCATTCAATAAGCACATGGAAAGAAAACCTGTGTTAGAGAAATAAAAAAAAGTTGATCAGAGGAATAAGGAATATGATTTGAATCTAGGTGCTTTCCAAGGTTTTATTTTTTATTAATATACACTACCAGTCAAAAGCTTTTGAGCAATAAGATTTTTAATGTTTTTAAAGAAGTCTCTTCTGCTCACCAAGCCTGCATTTATTTGATCCAAAATACAGTAAAAGCAGCAATATTGTGAAATATTTTTTACTATGTAAAATAACTGCTTTCTATTTTAAAATGTAATTTATTCCTGTGATCAAAGCTAAATTTTAAGCATCATTACTCCAGTCTTCAGTTTCACATAATCCTTCAGAAATCATTCTAATATGCTGATTTGCTGTTCAAGAAACATTTTTATTATTATTATCAATATTTAAAACAGTTAAAGTACATTTTTTCAGGATTCTTTGATGAATAGAAAGATCCAAAGATCAGCATAAATCTGAAATAAAAAGCTTTTGTAACATTATACACTAAACCATTCAAAAGCTTGAAGTCAGTATATATATTTTTTTAAATAAATGATAGAAATGAATACTTTTATTTAGCAAGGATGCTTCAAACTGATCAAAAGTGATGATAAAGACATTTATAATGCTACAAAAGATTTCTATTTCAGATAAATGCTGTTCTTCTGAACATTCTATTAATCAAAAAAACTTGAAAAAATTCTACTCAGCTGTTTTGAACATAATAATAAATGTTTTTTTGAGCGGCAAATCAGAATATGTGAATAATTTCTAAAGGATCATGTGACTGGAGCAATGATGCTAAAAAATCAGCTTTGAAATCACAGGAATAAATGACATTTTAAAATATATTCAAATAGAAAACAGTTGTTTTTAATAGTAAAAATGTTTCAAAATGTTTCTGTTTTTGCTGTATTTTGTAAATAAATGCAGGCCTGGTGAGCAGAAGAGAGTTCTTTAAAAAACATTAAAAATCTTACTGTTTGTTTATAAAAATATGTCATTTTAAGTTCACATTTCTTACTTTTTATATTATCAGTGTTCTTAAAAAATAAATAAATAAATAAATAAATAAATGTTTTTAATTAAGTTTTTAAAAAACACAGTCTGCTGGAGTGTCTGTAAGTAAAATCAAAAGTAGGAATATCAACATAAAAGAGAAACCTTGAGAAAAACCATGAATGATGATGTTTTCACATCTGTGCAGTCAATCCAATGCAATTTAAGACGCAACATACAGTATTGCATTCAGATAGATAGATAGATAGATAGATAGATAGATAGATAGATAGATAGATAGATAGATAGATAGATAGATAGATAGATAGATGCTGCTATTTGCACAATACAGTAATAATACAGATGGGCGAACTAATTAATTTGAATATGACCTCGTGTGTATGCGCGAGTAAGCAAGCACCGCGTAACTCACTCTCTATTGGCTGTTGCACTGCCGAAGTTTTAAAAGCCAGACAGAGTGGAGCCAACTTTCGTGACGTCACATGACCGCAGCACAACTTCGCATGTATAACATGGCAACCAGTTGTATCCCTCCGCCTTTATATCCAGACCATAGTGACAAGTCCGGTTGTATGCTGTACACAAATTAGGCTGTTTGCTTCCCAGATAATATTTACACAAATAGATACCATATATAGAATAAGCACAGCGCCTAATCTTATGTAAAATGTTAAAAGTCCGTTTAAATACATTTTTGGCTAAACTGTAATACATTTTATGCGTTAAATAGTACTAATGGAATCTGTTTTACAAATTTCAACCATAAAATTAAATTAAATAAATCATTAAAGCAGATTAAATCAACTACATAGCCTATTTTTATTCAGCTGCATACACATTGCAAGGTTGGGCATTTTGGATTATATAATAATATATTTATTTTGGTATATAAAATATATATACAGAAACAAACAACTAAATAATAATACAAATAATAATAAATACAGAGCCAGGTATGAGCACTAATAACATAATAGGACACTGTAGTATTGTAGTAAATTATATATATCACTTACAGTTACTTTCACCTTCATATAGGGCCCTCTGATCTTATTAGAACAGGTATTTGATTTTTAGTAAATGCCTTCTAATGTTGTCCATCTCTAGAGAAACCATAACACTCACATAATACAATACTATACTCCATTTATCACAGACATCTTTTGCTGATCCCAAGTGCATCTGCAGGCACTGTAGAAGAAGAAGAGTAGTAGGTTGTCAAATGGGCGGATGGATATGCACTGTGATGCGCCTCCAGTCTGTTTGACGCCAGGACGGGTGAGAGACGAGGGAAAGAGAGGCAGGAAAAAAGGAAAAAAAAACTCCTTCATGTCGGTGTCTGTAAAACAGAGCAAAGGTCGACAGACGCTACACCATTTCATGAAAGGTATGCAATCTAATGATAATACATCTAGCCGATAAAGACGGTTCAGTGGTCACTTATCAACTTTATTCCAACAGGGATGGTGGCTTTTCCGCAGGGGGTGTTGAGAAGTGATTGAAAAAGTTTCCTTGCTTTTTTTCTCCTTTTTGTGCGAATGAGGTGAGGAAAACACGTGAACGAATATATTTACATTTTATAAAATGAGTATTTAAAATATTTAAAACAAGTTATATCCAGTTATTTTGAGGTTGTATTGGTTATTCGGGTTTAATTAAACCGCAAACTGCAAATCTAAGCGGCTAACGTTAACTGGCTATGTAGCAACTCGGCTAGCAATAAGTTTTCACACAACACAGAAAAACAAACGTAACAAGAATTTATCCAGAAATATGTGGCTGTATTTTCTGAAAGTTATGAAAACGGACGATTTTATACTAAAAGCGGTTTAAATTTACAACGAATGTCCGTGTTTTGAACTCAATCCTACAAAGTTGCGGCTAACGTAACGTTAGCTTAGCTTCACTCGTTTATTGAGCTAATAAATATTTATGATTCCACACAGTATCCCGCGTATTACAAACAAACCCCACGAGGGTGAAATAAACATCCGTGTTTTTTAATAATAATTGGTGTATAGTGAAAGAAAGTGACTGTTCACATTCTTGTGAGGAGAGATGTGCGTGTCGTGGCGTGTCTTACTGGCTGTGTCTCAAAACCTAGTGTGCTGCCCACTCAGACAGCACTTTTGGGCATTATAGTCTCCAAAAACTAGTGTTCTACCTTGGCTTTGACTTTCTAAACGTGCCTGTGATGTCCAAAATGCTGTGTAGATGTGCAGCTCACTTGGTTTTTGGACTTGAGGGAGTCTTTCTTCAGTAACACTCATTTAAACACCTTGAAAACACATTTACAGATGTTTGCTTATAGTTCACAGACCTAATTGTCTATCTGAGGGGTGAAGTTTATATTTTAGCATCTGTTTGATGCAATGAGCTGTTATCATTCATCTCTGTGTGCGGTCTTTGGGAATAATGTCCATAGTGTGCTGTGATCATGCTTGAAACGGTTGGAGAAAGATGTTGTGAAGATGTAAATGTTTGTTTTGGGATTTGTTTTAAATATCATTCACGTGGTCTGACACTTGTTTATTGCTATTTTTGTGGAGTGTTGTTGAATTTTATAGACAAAGAGGTTCAAAATCATCAGTTTTACCCTGACCTTGGTGCATAGAGGCAAATGCTGCACTTTAAATGACATTTTACTAAGTATCACAATGTTTGTAGAAACGCATTTGAAAGACATCGGCTTGTTTTTGACCTTGACAGAGGGGAGGTTTAGATACGGTCAGCTTGTAATGTGTTATCGGACATGGAGTGGCTTCAAAGAGCAGCATCACCTTTGATTTCTCTCATGCATAAATGAATATGACCGGACGTACTGTTCTTTTTTTCAACAGTGTTATGCATGAGATCTCAAATTTATTTAAAAACTGAAACACCACGTGCATTACGATTCACAGCTCACTTTGATGTACACTTTCTTTTAAGCAGGATAAAATGAAATGGTCTGTATTAGTAAACATTACAAACAAGATTACAAAAATATGCATAAAAATGACTATTACAGAAACTGAGTATGCCTTCTGATCAAGTATTGTTTTTCAATAGCTGATTAACATGATGAAAAACAGTGGATCTAACATTGTATTTAAAAATTGGTAGATACGCAGGCACGCAAACACATTGTTTCACGTCTTTTAATATTTTTTGAAAAATGGCAATAAGTCATATTTTGCTTCTGCACTGGTTGTTTTGAGTTTTCTTCTTTGCGTTTTTGCAATAGCACAATTCGTTTCCATCGAAAGCCTCTGAATATCTGCCAACGTGTAACATCTGTCGCATAGATGTTCATGTGAGGGTTCACATCTGGTGTCGATCTTGAGCTATGATCTGATCCTGAATACTATTGATTAAAATGAATGCTGCAGATATACCTTTAGAAACCTGTTTTTCTTTGTAGTATTTCAGGCATGGAGAACAATAGGGTGGTAATTGTTTATGTGCAGCATGAAGAGGGTCTATCCCTATTTGTGTCGATGATGTAAGGCTCCAGGGATGGAGAGACTGGATGGTGTCAAGCAATTAAACAGCCCCCCCGCTCTGAGCGAGTGCATCTTTGTCTTGGATGGGTGTGACGGGTCTCCTCCTTATTTAGAAAAAGAGATCTTGTTCTGTGCTTGTAAGCCAAAGCCATATTTTTCTGATCAAATTTGAATTGTAAGGCTTCTGTCTTGCATCTGTCGTGCTCTTAAATGTCACTGAAATGTTAGATGGCTCTTTCAATCTGGCTATTATACCTAATTGTATGCGTAATTTGATTTTAAGAATAATGCATGGGTTGAAGCGCACTAGAGGCATTGCGACTGCACGTCAGTCCTCGTAATAAATCAATTGATCCAGAATAAAAGCACCTCTTCCTTGGGTCTGGAGCTCTATTAGTGTCAAAATGTGACTCCATTATGATTTAGCAAGCTGATTTCATGTGTAATTTTGCAAATGGCTCTGCTCTTGAGTGTATATCATAATTATGCAGCAGCATCAAGATGCACTTCTTCTGATAATCATGTTGCGGTTGTGGTCAGCGTCTTAACATTATTTTCATTATTTGGGATGAAACGGATGACTGTCGATTTTCATTATATGGCATCTTAGCCTAATGCCAAACATTTCTTCTTCACTTTTAAAGCAAAATGTCTCCCTCCCCGTGAAATGAGAGCATAGAAAGAGTAAAAGCTTTAAGTGGGAGGCTTTAGTGACTGCTCGAAAAATCAATATGGGTAATGCTTTCTTTGCTTCTCATTTTGCAAATGGAGCAGCTGAGTGTAGAGGCAGGATGGAGATAGGGAGCAGGGAAGTGTGTGTTTGTGTATTGCGCTTTTATATTGCTGATCTGAGTCCTGTACTTCCTATTGTTAAAGCTTCGCTATCATCTGTCCCTCAGCAATAAAGGCAGAGTGTGCTGGTTACAAGCTGATTACATGTTTCTGCTGATAAGCAAGGCGTTTTGGTGCGTGCCGTCCCATTGAACATAATCGCAGGGAGATTTTAGGAATTCAATCTCAGGCTTGATTTGTGCCATTCACAATGTTAGTAATAGTTTACAGTAATGATGAGCTTCAATACAACTTATGCAGTATTGATAGCATTGGTGGTGTAGTGTTGACTACCACGTAATGAGTTGTCATTTTCATATAGAAGATGCTGTTTTGCTGCTTGCTAACTTTGTAAATATAACAGCTTCTATCATAGCCATGCAACTTTGGCATGGTATGTGCAGACTTTTCACATAGAAAAAATCCAAGAACAGGAATTGGTATGAAGTTGACACCCGCCCCTAGTGAAATGCAGGTACTTTTTCCACAGTAAATAGTTTTTTTGCTTTCGTAGCAGTGACCGTGACGGGTGACTTATTCAGTCAAAAGACATTTGACACTTACGCTTTTCTTGTTTTGAAGTGCGAACTTCATAGCACATAATACACATTTTAAAAGACGAACGATTCAATACATTTTAATGCTTTTTGCATTGTAAACCATTCAAGTGCGTATCTTCTCATACTTATTAGTACATGCTTAGTATTATTGCTATTTTATGGGACTAGTAGATTTTTCCAGCTGATGCTGATTCTTTATATAAGTAACTTTTTCTTTATTAACCCTCTAGTTAAATAAAAGTCTATCCCAAGTGCGCCACACACAAAGTTGCCAACGTGATTTATATTTTGAACAAATCATTTGTTAAATATCTTTGCAGAAAAGATGCATGAACTACAACTACATCTTGTATAAACTTGTCTTATACATATTTTATGTTCAGAAATCAAATGAGGAAAATGCT
>JAHKKF010525259.1:0-12766 GCA_019740295.1 Labeo calbasu | reverse complement strand
AGGGAGAACATGAGATGGGAGTTTTTCGACATACCCTAACTGTCATGAACCGGAAAAGAACAGTCCAGGCAGAGTAAGACAAGACGAGCGTTTGAGATTAAAAAGTATATAAATTGTATTATTTTTGCGTAAATAACCGACTGTTTTGCTAGATAAGACCGTTCTTTCTCGACTAGGATCGTTTACAACCGGATCATTTGAAGCTGCATTTAAATTTAAATTAAAATTAAATTTAATAGAAGATCAAAATCAGGGCACCATTTCAGTCCATTATATGGAGAAAAATAGAGAAATGTTTTCCTCAAAAAACATAATTTCTTTACGACTGAAGAAAGAAAGACATGAACATCTTGGATGACCAGGGGGTGAGTACATTATCAATCAGACGACAGAAGGCATTTTGATCATCTTGATCATTTGAAATTTCCCTATCAGATATAATACAGTAGTTTTTTTTAAGTAACTTAAGCAAAAGACAGCTTGACTGTAGCTTATGTAAGTAGTTTGTATCTTGGCAAGCTAAACTTTCAAAGTAGCTTCTGAAGCAGCAGTGGTCGATATAATCCGTTTCATTTCACCATATTGCAGACTCCACGCATCTCCTTTATGTCGTTCAGTCGTAATGAGTAATCATGTGTTTCTGTCGAATCTCTCTGTGGACTATTGTGTTCCTCGTCTTCACAGTGCTGTAAACATCTTCCCACGCTTCTCTGCGGTACGCGAGGGCTGAGACGCTCTTTTTCAATGCATCTATGACACGGTTTCATCCTCGTGGCCCGTCGCTCTCATGCATGACATCACACCTGTCATGACACTCGAGTTCATTTCACAGCGCCGCTGCTATCTGCTCAAATGCACTTTACTGCAGAACTCCACGCAGTACTCTGGCAGAGTGCGCACTTCTTGCAAACATGGCAATTTTAACTCTCATTTGGCTGCTTTCTTTTTTTTTTTAGGCCCATCGGGATGAAATCCAACGCAAGTTTGATGCCCTGCGAGACAGCTGTGCGGTATGCAAACGAGCTTTTCTCTCTATTTGACTCATCAAATGTGACCCAAACCAGTCCTACCTGTACAGATTGAGTGTGTGGATGGCGCAGTTTCCATAAGCAGCATCTGAGTCAGAACTAAATCAAACCTTTTCTCAATATTATGATTTTAGTTAAATATTTATATGAAAGCACACTACAGCTGGTAGATTTGTAAAATATTATTGAAAGCAAGACTTTTATGCTCACCAAGGCTGAATTTAATTGGTCAAAAATACAGTAAAACAGTAATATTTTTTACAATTTAAAATAAGTATTTTTATTTGAAAATATATTAAAATGTAATTTATTTCTGTGATCAAAGCTGAGTTTTCAGCATCATTACTCCAGTCTTCAGTGTCACATGATCCTTCAGAAATCATTCGAATATACTATTTTGCTGCTCAAAAAACATTATCATCATCAATGTTAAAAACAGTTGTTTGGCTTCATGTTTTTATTAAAACCATTTATTCAGAGTTCAAAATTTTGGAAATAGTTTTTTTGTCGTTTAAGAAAATTTTATGCATACTTGCTGAATAAAAGTATTAATTTTCTTCGAAAACAGTAGTATAAAGGGTGAAGTGATCTTTTGGATCTGTATCATTTTAATTATGCTTTTTTCAATTCATTTAAATAGCCCAGCAGGGTGACAAATAATCTCTTAATTAAAAGGAGCTCATAAAAATGTCATGTACTGTATGACATTTATAAAATAATTAGAAAAGTATTGTTTTAAAGTTGGTTTAGATGAAGAATAGTCAAAAATGTCACACTGCTGTTACAGTTTAATAAATCATGTCAAGCAACCCATTTACCACGATATTGAAAAATTACTATATTAATATATATTTAGTTTTTATAATTATTTGCATTTGTCACTTTGAACCCAAAAAAATTAAATATACAAATGTAAAAAAAAAAAAAAAAAAAATGTAAAATAAATATATTATAATGTATATCTTCAAAATAAACTGATAAAAAGTGATAGTAAAGACTTGCATTATTAGAAAAGATTTCTATTTTAAATAAATGCTGTTCTTTTTAACTTTTTATTCATCAAAAAACCTGAAAAAAAGTTTCACAGGTTCCCAAAAATTAAGCAGCACAACTGAAGGATCATGTGTGACTAAAGATTTGAGTAATGATTTAGAAATTTCAGCTTTGATCATGGGAATAAATTACATTTTAAAATATATTCAAATAGAAAACAGTTATTTTAAATTATAATAATATTTCACAATATAGCCATGTTTAATAAATATATATATATATATATTTTTTTTTTTTTAATTAACAATTTTCATTATCAATGTTGGAAACATTTGTGCTACTAAATATTTATTTATTTATTTTTATTTATTTTTTTTTGGAACCTGTGATACTTTTTTCAGGTTTTTTGATGAATAAAAAGTAAAAAAAAACCCACAGAATTTATTTAAAAACAATATAAGTCTTTACTATCACTTTTTTTATCAATTTATTTTTAAAAAATATTATAATAAATATACTTATGTTATGANTTGTGCTACTAAATATTTATTTATTTATTTTTATTTATTTTTTTTTGGAACCTGTGATACTTTTTTCAGGTTTTTTGATGAATAAAAAGTAAAAAAAACCCCACAGAATTTATTTAAAAACAATATAAGTCTTTACTATCACTTTTTTTATCAATTTATTTTTAAAAAATATTATAATAAATATACTTATGTTATGATTTTTTGGGGGGTTAAAAGTGTTTTGACCAGTTTTTTTATTAACATAAAGTTAAAAAGAACTACATTTATTTAAAAAACAATATAAATCTTTACTATCACTTTTTTATCAATTTATTTTAAATATATATTATAATAAATATATTTATTTTATGATTTTTTTGGGGGGTTGAAAGTGTTTTAACCATTTTTTTAATTAATAAAAAGTTAAAAAGAACAGCATTTATTTAAAAAACAATATAAGTCTTTACTATCACTTTATTATCAGTTTATTTTGAATATATATTATAATAAATATATTTATTTTATGATTTTTTTTTTAAGGTTGAAAGTCTTTAAACCAGATTTTTGATAAATAAAAAGTTAAAAAGAACAGTGTTTATGTAAAAAAGAAATCTTTACTATCACTTTCTATCAATTTAACACATCCTTGTTGAATAAAAGTATTAATTTCTTTCAAAAGAAAAAAGAAAAAGAAAATTTACTGACCCCAAACTTACAAAAGACTATCACAGGTAAAAGAAAAAAAATTAGGCAGCACAATTGTTTGCATCACAGGAATAAATTATATTTTAAAGTATATTAAAATAGAAAACCACTATTTTAAATTGCAATAATATTTAACAATATTACGTTTTTTTCTGTATTTTTAATCAAATAAACACAGCAGAAAAGACGACTTTAACAAACATCAAAAATCCTACTGATCCCAAACTTTTAGACAGTACTGCATATACACACACACACACACACACACCCAGAGCCAGTGGAAAGTAATGCCGTCCACCATTTTATCATTTTCAAATGCATGTGTTGTTCCTCCAGCAGTTATTGATTTGGGGAACGGTTGCATTTTGAAGTGCTCTTGTTTGCGTTGCCCCTGGAGTGTGTTTCATTATTATCAAGCACAGAGCATCTCTGCCCTACTTTCACTGTCCACCCACACTCAAGCTGTTTGAGCGTCTCCACCGATGCAATATTCTCACCGGCCCCAGCGCTGTTTTTAGACGCCCATCTTCTCTTCTGTGCCGAGGAGTTAGAATACATTTTTCCTTTATCATACTCCTTTGCGATCATAACTGGAGCTCATATGAACGTATAATCTTGAAATTTGAATTTGATTGTCTTATTAAAATGAAAACATGGGCTTGTTTTTATAGGCATGGCAAGTCAAGCGTCGCTATTACTATTGCTCATACGTATGTTTAAGAGCTCGTATGAGTGCTAGTAATGGTTACTCTCAGCATTAAAGTGTCTGAAGCCTCGCTGTCAGTCTCGGTGAGTTTTGCTGATGGTGGGAATACAGACAGACAGATCTGTCTTTCGTAAGCTCTTATAATCTCAGCCCCTGGTGACGGTTTCTTTCCACTAAACACGCTTTGATCTTCTCAATTTTTGAGCTGTGTTATGTATAGCAAGGGTAGAGAATAACATTGTGTTCCTATGCACTTTTATTTCACTAATTACATGCATATTAAATGCCTAAAAACAATGCCAGGGTGTTGTGTTGTGGTTGCTAAGATGTTTCTTTTGGTCACAGATGGCACAAAGTCTTATTTAATGAATTTTTGTTGTTTTGTCTGAATAGCAGAACTTGTGAGATTTAGTCATTTGAAACTGTTTTCGAGGTTAATATTTTTCTAGGAAATTTGGCATTGTATTATGTTGTTTGTGTGTGTGTCTGTTTGCTAATGTGGACACGTTATTGTTTTTAGATTTGCGGAGTGAAAAATATTGTTTTGATTTTTAATGAAAAGATCAAATTAGACCCAGAAGGCTCCAAGTTGTATTTAATACTTACTGTAATTTACTGTTACTTTTTTGTTTTTCATTTTAGGCATCTATATGACAACTGAGTGAAATCATTCCACTTGAAATAACAGTGTTGCTATTATGGAATACTTTTAATTAAATATGAGAAATTAAATGCATAAATATAGACAAATATATTAAATATGTTTATATTTCTTTACATAAATCATATAATACATTTACCTTTCAGACTTATCTTTTTTACTGGGATTCTGCTTAATTGTATTTGTTATTCAGTTATTCAAATAAATGTAAAAATATTAGTGTATATTATTTTATACTAATATAATAAAATAAACCTACAGACAGACAGATCTGTCTTTCGTAAGTTAATGAGGTAAGATGCCCTCTAAATAATTTGACATTTTAATAATAAATTATCAGAACAAAGAATAGTTAATTTAGTACTTTACATTAATTAAACTTAAAATATAACATAACATAACATAACATAACATAACATATAATACAATATAATATAACAATGTGAAAGGTAACTAGGTAGGATTTACATTAATGACATTTAAAATTATAATGAATAAAACATAAATATATAATATATTATTATAATATAATATAATATAATAAAGTCATTTATTTATCATGTGAAAGGTAAATGGGTAGGATGGCCTCTTTTTATAATAAATTGTTAAAAAAAATTGAATAGTTGATTTCTTTTTTTACATTGACATTTAAAATTATAATTAATAAAACATAAATATTTCATATATTATTATAATATAATATAATAAAGTCCTTAATTTATCATGTGAAAGGTAAATGGTAGTATGGCCTCTTTTTTATAAATTGTCAAAAAAAAATTTATAGTTGATTTCTTTTTTTTACAGGAATGACATTTAAAATTATAATTAATAAAACATAAATATAATATAATATAATATAATAAAATCATTTATACATCACATGAAAGTTAAATGGGTCAGATGGGCTCTAAATAAATTCACGTTTTTATAATTGTCAAAAATTGAATAGTTGATTTATTTATTTATTTTTAATTAATGACATTTAAAATTATAATAGAATAGAATAGAATAGAATAGAATAGAATAGAACATAAAAAGTAATTTAAAGAAATAAAATAAAAAGTAAAAGTTAATGAGGTAATATGGCCTCTGAATAATTTTACATTTTAATAAGAAATTAATGACACTTAAAATATAATATAATATAATAAAATATAATAAAGTCATTTTTATTAATTCTGTGAAAGTTAATGAGGTAAGATGCCCTCTAAATAAAAAAAAAAAGAAGAATAGGTAATTTAGTATTGTACATTAATGACACTTAAAATATAATATATAATATAATATAATATAATATAATATAATATAATATAATATAATATAATATAATATAATATAATTATACATTCTGTGAAAGTTAATGAGGGAAGATGCCCTCTAAATCATTTTACATTTTAATAAGAAAATGTCAAAAAAAAAAATTAATTAAATAAATAAATAAATAAATAAAACAGAGTAGCTGATTTATTTGTATACTTGGTTGACATTTAAAAATATAATATCATATCATATAATATCATATAATATAATATAATAAAGTCATTTATACATTCTGTAAAAGTTAATGAGGTAAGATGGCTTCTGAATAATGTTGCATTTTAATAAGAAATTGTCAAAAAAAAGAATAGTTAATTTAGTATTTTACTTTAATGACACTTAAAATATAATATCATATAATGTAATAGTAATTAAAAGGCATTCATTCATTCTATAAAGGTTAGTGAGGCAAGATGGCCTCTTTGAATCATTTTACGTTTTGTGTTATGACAACTAAATTAGCAAATGTTTCTATTTCTCTTAACACATTTGCTGATGCATCATCATTTTGCACATGCTAAACTCATGTCTAAATATATTACAGATTAAAAGTGCACAATGGCATCTTCTGTCATCTTACCCCATTACTTTTCTCAGATTTCCACCTGAACAATTTAAAAAAAAAAGAGAAAAAAACATAGCAACCAAGCATAACACCCTAGAAACCACACGGCGTTGCGCAAACAACCATTCAGAAGAGGACAGATACGTTTTTGGATATGGTTTGAAAGATGAACACAAGCTAAACCCAGGCCAAATACACCAGAGCAGGGTAAAAAGTGTGTTTTTTGGGCAGTAGTTAAAGTGGGTCAGTATGTGTGAGCGTGACGCTGTGCCTTTAACTGTAATGACAATAATAATGAGCGCAGAAACCACCTCCGCACCAGAGGAGTGCTTGGCTCCGCTGCGCGCCAACACACTTGACCAGCACTGCAATTTCATGCAAACCTGCGTCTCTTCTGTTTGTCAGATGGAGGCTTTGGAAATGTGTGAAGTGAAATGAGAAATGCTTCTAAAAAGGGTTTTAGTCAAAGAAGGCTTTCTGATGAAGTTCAGAGTAGCTCTGCATCTAGCTTTGAGTGATGGTAAAGTCTTTAAGAACATTTCTGGCACTCAACAGGATTAATACATGCCTGTTAAATGCCAGGAGTTTTTAAGGACAGAAAGATGTTAGGAAGAATCATGGAGAAAGGCATCAGGACTGTTTTTTTAGTGAAAAAACAGCAAATCTGTACAGGTTTAAGACTTGTGACGTTTTTAGCCAGATTGCTTAACTTTTGAGCCCATTTGTGATGTAGTAATGTCCAACCATAGATCCTTTTGTTTTGAAAGTAGATCTGAGTTCGGTCATAAAACAATAAAAAATACAATTATGTAGAAAACCATAGGAAATAATACTTTAATAGTCCCCAAATGTACTAATACCAGTTTTGTTTTTGTTTTTTTAAAACAAATACTATGGATTGGGGTTGGTATGTAAGAAATCTGAAACAAGCCTGCATTTATTTGATCAAAAATACAGCAAAAACAGTAATATTGTGAAATATTTTTACAATTTAAAATAACTGCTTTCTATTTGAATATATTTTAAAATGTAATTTATTCCTGTGATCAAAGCTGAATTAAATATTTTTTTGTAATATTATGAGTGTTTACTGTAACTTTTAATTAATACATTCTGCGGTATTTGATTTCATTTAAATACATTTTATTTAAATTATTTTTTATTAAAATTAGTTCCCATGATATATATTTTTTTTTTCTGAATTAATTTTCCATGATTTTTTCCAATTTTATAATGACTGGACATTTTTTTAAAACATAATTTTGTAGTTTTCTAGAGAATGCATTAACAAAGAACAATTTTTAGCAGAAAAAAATAAATCAGTGTAATTTTTATAGATTCTATTCCAAATAAAAAAAATTGTTACCTTATAAATGTATTTATTTAACTTCTGATTAATACATATTTTTCAGTATTGATTTCATTTAAATACATTTTATTTAAATGAATTTTATTTAAATTAGTTCCCATGATATTTTTCTTTTTTTATTTTTTTTATATATATATATTCATCTTCCACGATTTTTTCAAATTTCATAATGAGTTCCCATGATATATATATNAAATTAGTTCCCATGATATTTTTCTTTTTTTATTTTTTTTATATATATATATTCATCTTCCACGATTTTTTCAAATTTCATAATGAGTTCCCATGATAGATATATATATATATATATATATATATATATATTAATATATTTCAATTTTCTATGATTTTTTTTCCAATTTCAAAATGACTGGACAATTTTTTAAATCATAATTTTGTAGTTTTATAGAGGATGCATTCACAAAGAGCAATGCTTAACAGAAAAAATGTAATGTAAATAAATGTAATTTTAATAGATTATTTTTTAAATATATATTTTTTAATATTATGAGTGTTTACTGTAACTTTTAATTAGTACATTCTGCAGTGCTTGATTTTATTTAAATGTATTTCATTTAAATTAATTTTTATTAAAATTAGTTCCCATGATTTTTTTTCTTTTTTTTCTGTATTAATTTTCCATGGTTTTTTTCCAATTTCATAATGAATGACTAATTTTTTTAAAACATAATTTTGTAGTTTTATAGAGAATACACTAACAAACAACCATTTTTAGCAGAAACAATGTAAATAAGTGTAATTTTAATAGATTCTATTCCAAATATTTTTTTTTTGTAAAATTATAAATATATTTATTGTAACTTTTGATTAATACATTTTTGCATTATTTAATTTTATTTAAATACATTTTATTTACAATCATTTGAATTTAAATTAGTTCCCATTATATTTTTCTTTTTTGTTTGTTTGTTTTTTTAAATATATATTAATGTCCCATGTTTTTTTCCAATTTCGTAATGACTGGATGGTTTTTTTTTAAATCATATTTTGTAGTTTTATAGAGAATACATTCACAAAGAACAAAATGTTTAGAGATTAGTAGTAGACGACTATAACTTTTAAGTTAAAGAAATATTATTTAAATACATTTTAATGTAATTTTAATAGATTTTATTTGAAATAGAAATTTTTTACAACATATAATTGTCTTTACTGTCACTTTTGATCAATTTAATGCATCATTACTGAATAAAAGTACTTTCTTAAAAATAAATCTTGCTCACTTCTGATAAAACATATGTATATCTGTACCATACCATTACCATTTGATGGCATCTTCATACTCTTACATAATTTTTGTTGCACCTGTATCAGGTGATCACGGATCTGGAGGAGCAGTTAACACAACTGACACAGGAAAACGCCGAGCTGAACCGACAGAATTTCTACCTGTCCAAACAACTGGATGAGGCCACGGACGAGAACGAGGAGAGACTGCAGCTCAAGCAGGACGTGGAGCGCCTGCGGCGGGAGGTGGCCGACCGAGAGATGCACCTCAACAACCAGAAACAGGTAGAGTCAACAAACACACACGCACACACTCCCCCCATCGGACTCAGATGTGTCACAGATGCACGTGGACGCAGCGGGAGAGAGATGTGGGCTGAAATTAAGAGCCCACCAGAGGCGATGAGCACCGCTTAAACAGATGCTGTTCAATCTGAGAGGATGTTTAGCTGTCATTAGCATCTCGAAAATGACATAAAGGAGCATAATGTAAGAAGTTAACACATTAGGGGGCTAAAAGGTGTTCTATAAAACATAATGTAACTCAGTTTAAGAGCTCACAACTTTCTTTCTAGGTTCAGTATTATTTATTGAAACTAAAACAGTAGCGAAACGTTCTGAAATTTTTTTTAATATTTTATTTTTAAATAATTTATTTTAGTTCTTCTGGTACTTAGTAATAATAATGTCCTGTAAAATATAATTTAGTAATAATAATGACATGTAAATATAATTCACAAGTTTGAGGTCAGTAAGATTTTTTTATAATTAAATTTTTAATTATAATTAAATAATACATTTTTTAATTGATTTTATTTCAGATAAAATCAATTAAAATGATCTAATCTAATTAAATTAAATAAATGTAACTTTTTTTAAGTATTTAACTACTAATAATCTCTAAACATTTTATCTGCTAAACATTGTTCTTTGTGAAATTAAATCTTATAATTTTGTATTAAACTACAAAATTATAAAAAAGTCCAGTCTTTATGAAAACTGGAAAAATCATGCTAAATTGAATGGTTTGTTTTACTTTCATTTATTTTATATAAAGTTACAATATCATAAGTGTCTTAGCATTTTATGTCTTAATGAATTTTCAATCAGTTTATTTATTTTATGTAAAGTGCTTTGAATTACCATAGTGTATGAAATGTGCTATATAAATAACCAAGAAGTAGCTGGTGATTTTAAAATGACAATTTATAGACCTGGAAATCTTGGAAATTAATAAAATATTAAAAATCATGGTAGCTACATTTAATTAGAAAAAAAATAAAATAAAATAAATAATTTAATTAAATAAATAAATGAAATTAATAAATATAATTTCATCAAATTTATTTAATTGAAATCAAATCAAAAAGTGAAAGCAAAGGCATTTATAATGTTACAAAGATTTTTTTTTCAACATCGATAACTAATGTTTCTTGAGCAGCAATTCAGCATACTAGAATGGTTTTTGAAGGATCATGTGACACTGGAGTAATGATGCTAAAAATTCAGCTCTGATCACAGAACTAAATACAATTTTACAATATATATTTACAAATATGAAAACAGCTATTTTAAATTGCAATAATATTTTACAATATTACACTGTTGACTGTACTTATGATCAACTAAATGCAGCCATGGTGAGAAAAAGAGAATTCTTTCAAAAACAATAAAGTATCTTATTAACCTCAGACTTTATACACTGTAGTGTAGGTGGTCATGTAATTATTTCAGGGTTCTTATTAGGTGCTTAAAGTGCTTGAAGTACTTGAATTTGACTTTTTGAAATTTAGAGCCTGGAAAACCCTTGAAAATAACATTTCCTGAAGAGACACTTGAAAAGTGCTTGAATTATTAAAAGACAATGTATCTATGAAATAAGCCTTTAATTTTTTAAATAATGCTGCAGCCCATCTGATGTTGACCTTATGAAGCCCTGCCCCTTTTCAGTGCTTACGATCACTTTCGTTAACTCAATAAGTAAATTCACTTAACCAGCTATAATTACTCTTTGACATGACTAATACAATCAGATACAACAATAATATCTCAAATATGTTTTACAATATATACTGATAAACTGAACATAAACTTCAGTATTATGAGATGACTGGATGCTTTCAGTTGATTTCCCATTGAACTGTCACCAGCTGAACTGCAGTGCTCAAACTATTTAAAATATAGTGAACTAAGCTACAAACTTGATTATAATGCACAATGTTTCCATCTAACATGTACTTTGAGGTGCAGCTCGTCATATTAATGAAGTCTTTCACTAGCAGTAAACCGGTTACCTCACCTGAATATGTTCGTAGATTTGTGTTGGATGTTATCTTTGGAATGATAATACCGATATTTTATTTGTAAACAACATACTTTTTTCACTTATTTCAGTTAATGTCATAAAACTAGCGAGCCAAGACAATAGCAGTACTCACAGTGCGGTGTAAACATGGCTGACGACGCGAAAGGTAGAACAGACAAACAGAATCAATTGAGTGAGTCATTTACGCTGGAACCGCTCAGAGTGATTCAAACTCGTGACTTCGATCATTCAGTTCAAGCGATTCACTAGCAAAAAACAGATCATCTCTTGTAATGATTTTAAAAAGCACGTATAGTGATGGGTGAAACGGATCTTTTTAAAACTCCGAATCAGCGTCACTGTTTCGACGCGCTCCAATCGGATCGTGAATCATTTGATTCAGTTTAGGACTTCAAATCGCAGATTGTGAATCATTTGAGTTAGATTGGAATTTTGGAGTGGTTTTGTGAATCATTTCGCGAGTTGAATAATTCGTGATCCGCGCTCCGAGTCCTGATCTGAAATGATGGTTTGCGAATCATTATTCAGATCTGGACATTGGAGCGCGGATCGCGATTCATTTGAATTAGATCAGAACTTCGGAAAGGGTTCGCGAATCATTTCACGAATTGACCGATTCGCGCTCTGAGTCTTGATCTGAAATGATGGTTCGCAAATTAGTTCAGATCGAGACTTTAGAGAGCGGACTGTGATTCATTTGATTTAGATCAAAGCTTTAGAGTGGGTTTGCGAATCTTTTGAAGTATATTGGAACTTCGGTGTGGGTTCGCGAATCACTTGATTCAGATCAAGTGTCGGAATCTTTTCGAATCTTTTTTTAATTAAACAGTAGAAACATCAAATCATTACGGCAGTACAGTTATAAAAACAAAAGAAAGAAAAAATAAAGGATGTATACACACATACAGATCCCCTAAGATTATTAACAGTGGTTTTACTATAGTAAAAGTGTAGTAACCATGTTTTTTTTGTATAACCACAGTTTTACTACAAATATACCTTGGTTAATCTATGGTTAGTATATCACACTGTGTACAATTGTATATAACATATTTTAAATTGGTATCACACCTGTTGCTGGCAGAATAATGGTGCATTTTAAATGTTATGTGCTTTATTTCGCTTTCTCTTTTTGTTCTTAAAGTTGACATCATTGCATACTGTGCATGTGCTATATTTTTGCCATTTTGTTATATTAGTATAATTTTAATTTATCTATCTTTTTGAAATTTGAAAGATAAGACATTGTTTGATAAGTAAGATCTCTGTTTAAAGTTCTTGAAAAGCGCTCCAATCGGATCGTGAATCATTTGATTCAGATCAGGACTTCAAATCGCGG
>JAHKKF010525258.1:0-10827 GCA_019740295.1 Labeo calbasu | reverse complement strand
ATCAGAAAGGATGAATTGCCTCTGAGACAAGCCCATGTGCACACAATCATGTAAGTGTGTGTCTGGTCTGTACTTTTAAGTGTCTCTGTAATGACGGTGATGTTCTAGTAAAGTGATCTGATCTCTGCTGAATTGGAGAGCAGCTATTCTCTATTCTTCCGGGGTTTTTTTTAAATATCCATTTGCACAATGCTTAGATGGATTGAATTAGAAGAGTGATCAACACTTCTGCTTTCATTAACAAGGCTAATGTACCATTATTCTGTTTACTCAGCTGAAATGAAAGTGGGCGTAATTTGAGCGAACACTAAAAGGCCTCTTCCTTTTTACAGTACATCTTAAAGGAATAATTCAACCAAAAATGAAACGTCACAGAGGTTTGGAACAATATGAGTTGCATATATGCATGTTCCTTATATGTTTCCACATAATTAAAAGTTGATCGTCAACTAATCATAATCAAGCATTCAACAGTCCCATGGTAAAGTAGGAAGTGATTGACCAACAAATGTATTTCTTTGTTGCTTTTTAGCAGTCTTAATTTAAGTCAGACTTTAACATTCTGCTGTGTCCATAAAGACACAATCCTCTTTTCTGTTCTTTTTTGACCCTGGATTTAGTGGAAGACACTATTTGGGATTTAGTCATTGTAGCATTCCTGGCACTTGTGAACATGACAAGGGTGCTGAAAGCTAATCACAGCTAAATTGTTTTCACACTGTCAGTTCTGTTTATAGCCATGTGCCTGTAGAATGAGTAATGCTGAACGCACCCAGCAGCCAGGGATGCCACAGTCTATCTTTGTAATTGATTTACACTCATTGCCAATAGCTGTACACTTGGAGAAGCACTGAAATGATCTGGATTTGTACATGAACTGCTCCTAAATGTTCATTTAGTTTCAATTTGTGAATGAGTATTTAAACTGTTCTCTTTTTTTCTCAAAATAAAGATTTATTTATGAATCAGACATCACTTCTCTCATGAACACACAAAACATGATAGTTAAAGGGATAGCTCATCCAAAAATGAACATTGTCATTTACTCACCATCAAGATTTCTTTAAAGGGGTCATCGGATGCGAAGTTCACTTTTGCTTATTTGAACATTAATGTGAGTTGGCAGTGTATGTACAAATCTACCCTATAATGATACAAATCCATGCAGTGGTTTTTAATTAATCTGTAAAAATAATATCCCCTTTTTCAAGTCGAGCCATTCTCAGATGTGACACCACACCAACAGAGGCCGCTCCCACGATAGTTGATTGAGATGAGCGTCTCACCTAAGATCAGTTGTAACAGTCCAACCTCCATGTTTTGATGCTGGAGCAGGGATGTAAGTTAGACTAGAATTGAGCTGCTGAAGATGCAGTGGATTAGGTTTGTTTGTGAAGGGAATGCGCCTCCTGATCTACATAAATGCATCTATGTTCACGCAAATCATTTGTGATCCAGCTTCACTTACAGCAGAAGTGATTATAAGGGTTTTTTTATGAATGTTTGCGATCGCCTTTCATAATAATGTGCTAGTTAGCAAGTTTAGCGGCTAAATGCGGCTAAAGTAAACAGGCTCGTCACATCACAGAGAGAAGAGAGGGGCGGGGCGAGCAGAGCTCATTAACATTTAAAGCAGCCTCCACCAGAAAGATGATTTTTGCAGAGCTGATTTTGGCAAGGTAAAAAGGGTGTTGTTTTACACTACCATTAAGAATTTTTAATCAAAGTATATTATAGACTTTTCATTAAGACCGTAAAGAATCATATCAACTTGTGGAAAATGGCCATCCAATGACCCCTATAAGTTAAACTCAAAAGAAGGCATTTTGAATAATGTTGGTAACCAAATAGTTGACAGTAGCCGCTGACTTCCATAGTATGAAAAAAGTAAATAAAAATACAGTAAGACAGACTTTTAAGCTTGCTTGTATTTATGATATGACAGTATATACAGTATACATATATTTTTTATTTTCTCAGATGAAACCATACAATGCTCATTTAGTGACTCTTTGAGCAGCTCTGGTGATGTTCAACTTGTCATGTATTTACAACTTTTTCTTTATATAGTCTTATTTAAATAGTCTATTTAAATAGTAAATAGTCTTTTTGTGATTTAACGTGCACAGACAGTATTCTACAGTAGGGGTGTGCCATAATGACAAAGTTATATCTCTGTTTTCTGGAATTTTGTCAATAATGATAATTAGTCAGTATCTTGCTGAGTGTGTTATTGTCCTGGTACTTTGACAGGTTTGGGACTACAGTGGACAGCTGACTCCCAAAGTTTTTGATGTTCTACATATCCTGTGTAGTGATTAGTTTGAAGGAGTAACAGAAATTAACTTTTTCAATAAGTTTAAATAGATTTTTACTTTCATTGGCATTATAAGGCCAAGCTAACCTAGTTAAATGTATGTGTCGTCTTATGTGTCAAATTCTTAAATTTAATTAATAAATTCAAATAGAAAAACACTGTAGGGTTGTTACCAATCAAGTTAAAGCCGTATTAAAAAAAAATGTTGGGTTTGCAATGCAGAGGTGGAACAGAATCTGCATCTGAAGTGCCATTTAGGTGCAGTTACACAGACTGTTTAATGCAGAACAAGAATGCAGTTAACTTGCAGTTACAGTTGCATAAATAATGTTTAGATTTGAAATGATTTTGGAGGAAAAAGGGAAAATATGCTTTAAAGGAGAAGTCCACTTCTAGAACAACAGTTTACAGATAATGTACTCACCCTCTTGTCACCCAAGATGTTCATGTCTTTCTTCAGTCGTAAAGAAATTGTTTTTTGAGGAAAACATTTCAGGATTTTCTCCATATAATGGACTGATATGGTGCCCTGAGTTTGAACTTCCAAAATGCAGTTTAAATGCGGCTTCAAACAATCCCAAATGCGGTTGTAAACGATCCCAGCCGAGGAAGAAGGGTCTTATCTAGCACAACGATCAGTTATTTTCATTAAAAAAAATACACTTTAAATACTTTTTAATCTCAAACACTCGTCTTGTCTTGCTCTCCCTGAACTCTGTGTATTTTTCATCGAATCGGAAAATTACCTAGCCCTAACTGAAAACTAAACCATCAAACTGTGCCAAGCCTAATCAATGTTTAAGAAGTAAAGATGGTAATGTGGAGAGTGGTCAATATTTTGTAAGCAATAAAACTTTATTGGTGGCTTTGGCAAAACCATAATCTTTCTTTAGGGAACCATTTAAATTAGATCAGTAAATCAGAGTTGCAGGCTAACCTCTGTCTGTGATCTCACCGCTAATGCTGTAGTCTCACACTCATCCGCTGAGTAATAATTCAGAAGTATTGTCTTCGAACCTTAGAAGCTGCTGCCATGAATCATGGGTAATTAGCTTCACGGCAGTGCCTCTTTTGTCTTTGAATCTCTGACCTCAAGCAGTAACACGGCACAACATTTCCGGCATTGTTTCTGTTCCTCTATCGTAATGCATGCCCTAAATCGACCCAAGTGGCCCAGTTTATGTGGGTGTCAGGAGACAGCCAGATTCTACACCAAAGGTTTGGTAAGCCCATAGGGCATCACATCTGCTTGTTCTCTGTCCATGGTGTCTCTGGTTAGAGGGGCAGGCGGTCTCACAGCAGCTGCTCCAATCTGCCACTGGCAGGATGCCACTAATGAGATTGCTAACAGAATGACGCCAGAGACCTTAATGAACAACAACACACGCAGGAGACAAATGGGAGAGCAGGCGTAGAGGAGAGCCTTTCTTTAGCTTGCAGTGGAGAACAATGTGACTGCAATCTTATACAAAGACTTTTTCACCAACGTTTCTGTTAGTCAGGGGCCGGTTGCACCAGCTAGACGTAAAAAAGTCGGGTGTAAGCCCTACGCTGGGCTTTGCAACGTCCAACTTTACGATAAAATATTTACACTTGTTGCACCAGCTAAAACTATGATCAGGGGCAGCTACGCGCAACACATTCTCCCGCAGTGACAGCTGAATTGATCAAGACATCATAACAAGTGAAGCCACCGAGAAATAATTTCATTAACTAAATATTTCCTAACAAGTGCGTGTTTTTGTATCTCCCTGCACATTCCCATGACATTTCTGTTCACATTCCCCGTCATGTCCGAGCAAATCATGACTTTTCACTTTACACCAAACTTTGACGAGGTGTAAGATTTAGTCTCAGACGTAGCACTACGTCGCGATGGTGCAATGGGTATAAATTCTATGCACGACTTAAAGTGCGTTTTACATCCAACCTAGTCTTACAACTGGGTGTAAGTCCAGCTGGTGCAACCGGCCCCAGAACTGTATGGCAGCACTTGACAGGCAGTGCTGCCTTATGAAATATTGAGTAGTTGGGAAGTGGACACATTTTCAGAAGCTTTACAGTCATCATTTAAGGTCAGTGGGAGTCTTGGACTTTGCCGTTAATTTCTGCCACGCAGTGCCAGCGCTGTGGTGTCTCTGTGTGTGTCCAGTACTACATGCAGTGTGGATGCTGGGATGTCTCTATGGCCTGGCGCATACACCCTGGCCAAGCAATTACTTGGCTGACACTCTGCCCCTTATTCCCGGTTTGCCACTGTATTACAGAGTTTATGCCAGTGCACACATTGTAAACAGAGTGGATTGTTTTCATTCTGCAATCTCTTTCCAGAGATGCAGTTAATTCCTGTATGTTTTTGAGTGCATGGTGGGGCTGTAACAGTATACAAAATGACATTTCAGGATGTTTTTGGTAGGGGAAAATATCTTTTTTTTTTTTTTTTCCTCCCCTTTACTAAAACAAGTCTTAAAACAAGTCTGGCAAAACTGTTGCAACTGGCTGAAACACTCTTTATGGTGCTGCTGTAAATGGGGGAAGAGATTTAAAGTGCTTCCACTTTTGGATGCAATATATTAACATCTGTTTGTGCATTGCAGTCTGTGAAGTTGAACAGACTGACTTGCTGTCAGGATGCAATATGGACAGACTTGCATGAATTTCAAACATTTACAAATAAGTACACAACTGTAAGAAGAAAACGGGTGTCAAATGCATTAAGTGGCACACAATCTGCTCAAAAATGTAAGTTTGTGTTAGTTAAGCACTTAATGTAAAGCATATCTTATGTTTAGGGCTACTGGGATTGTGGGCTTTTCCCAAAGATCCAACTCTGTTCTGTTATTTTTCAGATGCTTTCACAACATCAGAGTTATTGACTTAAATGGTATTGTTCCATCCTAGAAGGGAAACTTAAGAGTTTTAAACTAGGTTCTGCATACAAAAGTTACACACATGCAGTGTTTAAAACAGCGGTGGAGTAGTTTAGTATACATGCATACCAAAACAAAATACACATACCAAAAATATTACAAATACATGTACCATTGCACTCCTTGGTGGAGTCAACTGTGAAAATGAAGATTAGTGAAAATTTTCAGGCTATTTGTCACACAAACCAGTAAGTATTAATAATTTAGTACAGAAAAGCATTGGTTACAAAAAGTTTAAAATGATGAAAAACAAATTAAAATGATGAAAAACAAATTGTTTAATTTTTTTTCCCCCCAAATTCCATGTCTTTCTGTTTTAATTTTTCTGGATTCAGTTTTTTTTTTTTCACTGTTTTAATGGTTAAATTAAGAAATATTTATCAAAAAGCATGTCTAATTAATTGAAATCATGAAACGTACAAAAATTATCAGCAGTGTATTAAAAGAATTGGAATTGGCGGATGATGGTTTTAAATGTAAATATCGGCATTGGCCCGATATGAAAAATTATGCCAATATGTCTTGCCGCTAAGAATAAAAATTTTGCCTAAATGATGATTAGATTCACTGTTTTGGATTTTAATCTGAGAATGCACATACAGAATGACTTGTTCAGTTCGTGATCTTTGGTTGGCCTACTTTTAATAAAATGAAAGTAAAATACACAAATAACATTTGGACTGTTTCTGAGTAAATAAAGTAGTAATTGCTGAAATCATGAGTATGTTTTAATTTAAAGGTCAGAAGCTATAGCTTACATGAATTAAAAAAAAAAAAATCACATCATACTTGTAAATTAAATAAATTTATTTAATTAATTAATTAATTAACTAATTTGTAATATATTAATTTTTTTTTAAACAAATTATGAGCTATGAACTATGAAAAGTTTTTTTAAAGAATTTTTACAACTCTTGTTTTAGACAATCTACAAATGTTAAATCTTTAAATAAATTATTTTGGGGTTACCGTTTTTCTGAAGAAGAAAAAATGCAGCGATTTGATGTATAATTTATTTGTAGGTGTTTTTTTATTTATTTATTTATTTATTTTTTGCCTTTCTGCATTTTTCTGGATAGGACAGTGAAGATATGACAGGAAGCGAGTGGGAGAGAGAGGGTGGCTGGGTTCGGGCACTCCCTGAAGCTCAATTGCGGCATATGTCTGTGCACTGCCCACAAGGCTATCAGTGCAGGACATTTATAGTTTTTTTCAAAGCCTTAATGTACTGTTATTATAAAAGAACTTCATTATTGTTTGTTTAATTCTAAAAAATAAGTTCTTGTTAATTTTGTTAACCAAAATTAAAAAGAATTTGCTAATAATTTTACAAACAGGAGAGACTTGGTGTTGTTTCCAAACAAAAGGAAATGTATTTGCATTGGCAGATAAGACAAGTCATATGAAATGTTTCCCCTTTTTTTTTTAAATTCAGTTTTATTTTTAACAAATTGTGTGTTTTCCATTAATTTTTTTGGATTCTGTGTTAATGGTTTGATTAAATTTTAATAATCAAAAGTATCTCTAAATTAATTGATTTTTATTTATTTAAAAAAAAAATTTTTTTCCCCCCAAAAAAACTGATTTGTGTACTTAAATTTTTCGGGTAAACATTTTTTAAAAAAAAAAACAGTTTTTTTTTTCAAGTTAAACTGAACTTTTGTTTTGATGGGTTGCTGTTATTGTATATGTTTGTATATGATTTTTTCTCACAAGAAACTGTAAAATTCTCATGAAGTAACTCTGAGAGCAGATCTAGAGATTGTGTTCATGTACTCGTATATTGAGGTGGCATGGCTGAAAACACAGCGAACGTCATTTGTTTATATGGTGTCATTATTCTTGTGACGTATTCAAACTTATGATTTGCATCTTCTGTGCGATGCACATTTTGCATGCGTTCCCTTATTTTAGTTTTCACACTGTTGTTGAAGCATGTAGACTGTAAGCAACACAGCATCTAGGTTTTGTAACTGAGCTGCAGTTTGCTAAAATGAAATGGCTGACTCATGTTTCATAACCCTCATCTAATTCATATGGAAATAAGCCTTTACAGCAGAACAAAAGTAATGTCAAGTCTAGGTCAGCTTGTTTTTTTGCACTCCATTAAACAACATCTAGAAACTGCCACAGTTTATCTGATGAAGATGGAGCATTGACGTGGCTCACGGCCAGCCTAATGATAAATGTGATGACGTGGTGGTGACAATTTTGCTATGATGGATCACAATGATGGTCATAATAATGATAATGTTGGTATGCTTAGAGATACTTCGGAAGAAGGATGGAGTAATTACAGCCATTCCCTCTCCTCTTGATGAATTATCAGCTGGTTGTGGTGATGGCAAATGGGCGGGCTTGAGCATGCTAATAATCAAATGGGCGGAGCTGATGGACATGGACTTGAGAAAAAAGGCAGATGTTCAAACCAATTTTCTCTTGACTCTAGTAGTTTCTCTAATTGAGCCATTGTTAACAAGTCATGGAGCTGTCAAGATGGTGAGTGTTTATGAAATAATACACCCCAAAAAAATTCTTATTTTTGTTATTTTTATTTTATTTTTAATTTTTTATTATTTATTTTTTTTTTTTGGAGGAATATTCCAGCTACATTTTTCAGTATATTTTAAGTGAAAGAGAACTGGGTTTAGGGTAAGTTCTAAATAAAGTCAGTAATATTTGGAACAGCATGAGGAAATAATTACATTTTTGGGTGAACATCCCTTTCCTAATGTGGAGCGAGGGGGTGGAAATGCCTCCCTTTCTGATTGAGCTGGCTCAATTTAAAATTGAATCAGGTCCATTTCAATTGAAATCTTGCGTAAGAACCCAAAGCATGTTGAACTCCCGTTAACTCAAATCCGCTGTTGAAGGGTGAGATTTCCGTTTCTCCATGAGCTGATTAGAGCACAGACAGATTAGCGCAGCTAATACGTACGCTGTAGGTTAGTGTATTTTGTTTGCTTTAGTTTGTTTGAACGCATTAATCAGGCTTTGTTTGCATTTCTCAGTATTATACTATGTAGGATATGGGTCAATGCATTCTTTTATTTGTTTGTTTTCCATGAATGCTTCTAATGACCAAGCCAGCAAGCCTTATGCATAGTTTAGTTTTGCAATTTGCTATTAAATGGCGCGCTCTCTGTATTTATGCATGTTTATTCCTTATTTTAAAGCTTCTCATCTAAAATTGACCCATGATTCTGCCCATGAATAACCTCTGCTCACTTGTTGATGACGAACAGCTGTAGTCATAGTAACGAGGTGGCTGCTTGCTTGGAGCAGGTCGGTTCTGTCTGGGATGTTGAGAGATTAATTCACCATCTCCTGGCACTTTATATTTAAGTCTTTTAAAGACCTTTTTCTTTTTTTTTTCTGAGCAGCCTGACATGTCAACCAATAAATTGAGTTTGAAGTTGAGCCAGAAGAGTCTGTAGAAATATTTTGTATACAAATGACACACTTGCCTTTCATATCATACATTTTGGTATTTAATTTTTTTTCTCCGTGTATTCCGACATGATTAAAAACTAATTTTACAGAATGACTTAAAGATTAGTTTACTTCAGTAAAAATGTCCTGATAATTTACTCACTCCAAAGTCATTCAGGATGTTCATGTCTTTCTTTTTCGGTGGAAAAGAAATCAAGGTTTTTGAGGAAAACATTCCAGGATTTTTCTCCACTTCAGTGGGAATCAACGGGCTGAAGGTCCAAATTGCAGTTTCAGTGCAGCTTCAAAGAGCTCCACATGATCCCAGCTGAAGAATAAGTGTCTTGTCTAGCGAAACAATCAATCATTTTCTAAAAAAAACAAAAAAACACTTGCACTAGCTCTACGGTGCACGTCAGTGACTTCACACATTACGTGATCACGTTGGACAGGTCACGTGTGGCTGGTTCTTCAAAAACTCAAAGAGAAAAGTACTGTCTTTCCTATTTCACTACCCAGACTATTTCACATCCAGAGATGAAGGATAGGATGATGAAGTTACTAAAGAGGAGGAATCTGATGACAGTCTGTTTTTTGCGAACAGTTGCGCAGCTTTGAACCCAGCTTTCATATGGTATCAAAACCTAAAAAAGGTCAAATTTCACCATTTGTTGAGTTTTCCTAGATCGCTTCACATATGCATAGCAGAAGTAATAGTACTGACAACGCTTCAGGAAATCCCTAATATGGACAGAGGTGTCCAGTTATCGCAGTAGCTGAATAAAAGGCAAATAGAGAATTTTAAACTGAGGAAACCTACAATTTCGTATATATGATAAGGCAGTAAACGTACGATTGCGACAATATATGTGACCCTGGACCACAAAACCAGTCTTAAGTCGCTGGGTTATATTTGTGGCAGTAGCCACCAAAAATGCATTGTATCAAAATTATTGATTTTTCTTGCCAATCGTTAGGAAATTGAGTAAAGATCATGTTCCATGAAGATATTTTGTAAAATTCCTACTGTAAATATACAAGAACTTAATTTTTGATTAGTAATGTGCATTATTAAGAACTTTAAAGGATATTTTCTCAATATTTTGATTAGTTTGCACCCTTAGATTCCACATATTCACATAGTTGTATCTCAGCCAAATATTGTCCTATCCTAACAAACCATACATCAATGGAAAGCTTATTCATTCAGGTTTCAGATGATGTACAAATCTCAATTTTGAAAAAAATGGACCCTTATGACTGGTTTTGTGGTCCAGGGTCACATTTGGTTTATCTGTTCTACAAGCAGTCTTGGGTATTTTTGTAAGAATAAAGTATTTATATTTCAGTGATAATCAACATAGCCTTTAACACTGTGTAATACTGCAAAATAGTATGATGTCTGCCTCATTGAAGACGTCTGAAACCACATCTGATCAGTTATTTTAAATACTCTACTGTTATGAAGTTGATTTGGAGAAAAAGCATGTCAATAAAACAAATTATATCTTTTTTTGTTGTTTTTTTTGTTTTGTTTTTTTGGTCACACTGTACAGCCCTGACCAAACCAGTTCCAGATTGCAGAGGCAGCTTCTCATTTAGCTCATTTATACTCCTCCTCAATTACACGTCCACCTTCTGCCATGTCACTCCGCACTGTCTCATGTAGAAATGTCTACAACTAGACTTTATCATTATTATCGTGGGAAGACCACACTTATCTTGGGGAGAATTTTTACTGGTATATTGTAAATGATAAAATATCGCCCATCCTTAGTCTGTACACAATGCGTGAGGTTGAGCTGGTGCTAGATGAGTATTTGTGGTTAAAAAGAATACCAATTTTTATTTATTTTATGTGGGTTTTTTTTGTTTTTTTTTATTTAAGAAAATGACCAATCATTTCACTTGATAACACCCTGATTTCTTGACTGGGATCCTGTAGAGCTTTTTGAAGCTGTATTGAAACTGCAGTTTGGACCTTTAGCCCATTGGCTGCCATTGAAGCCCTCTATATGGAGAGACGTCCTGGAATGTTTTTCTCAAAAACCTGAATTTCTTTTAAACTGAATTAAACAGGTGGATTACTTTTTACCCTGAGGATAATTTTTGAATGCAAATAATCCTTTTAAAGGGGTCATCGGATGC
>JAHKKF010525256.1:0-10534 GCA_019740295.1 Labeo calbasu | reverse complement strand
TAAAATATCTAGTCTTAGACCTTCCCAACGATATATTGTTATATAGATTATCTGCAAAGCCGACAGTGCACGATAAATGAAGTTACTGTCTATCAAAAAAAAAGTGTCGGCTCACAATCGCCTGAACGAGTCGTCAGGAATTTGAATCTTATTCTGTTACGACTATACGTCACGAAGTAACACATTTGCATAATGTCCGCCCATGTTCTACGTCGCAAACAACTTGCCCGCACACAAACACAGTAAAATTTCCATGTGGTTTACCTCATGTCGAGAAGACGCTGTGTCCTATGCTGTGAGGGTAAATTTGTTTTATATTCACTTTCGAAAGATAAATCTACAAAGATTGTATTTTCTAGTGATCGTTCAAAATACGTAGTTGTGTATTTTATGTTGTGTAACAACCCTGCACATGTCTTGGTAACGGGCTAACTCACGCTTCTGTAGTTCTGTTGTTCAGCTGTGGGCCCACTGAAGTCTAAAAATTTGTGATTGCAGCTTGAGTGGTGTCTGTCTGTCTCATTAGTTGGAGTAATGATAAAGGAAGGCGCATGAACGGCCTTCCCCAACGGTTTTCACACCGAATGGGGAAAGCGCTGCGCTATGAAACCCATTCTTTTCAATTGGTTTTGCTGCGTGAGGACGGCTTGTTTGGCGTGCAAACTGTGCACACCGCGCTCAAAGTTCAAATGAGTTGAACTTTTGCCGTAGCGCTCTGAAGGGCTGCACTGAATCCAGCGGCCAGCACAGCTTTTCCACGTTCGGTGTGAAAGCCGCCTTAATGCATTATACAATGTTGAAGTTTACAACATAGAGGTGTGCCCGGTTCACTTACATAAGCAAATTGCGAGCATTTTCCACGGTAGTCTGTGCTAACTTGTCGATCAGCCACTTCAACCGTTTCATCGTCAGACTCTGGCTCGAATTGGTATGGTAAAATTGATGCCATCTTTTCTTTGTATTGACAAGTATCCAGGGCTGTCATTCAGTTATGGCAGTAGGCGTTTAGTTTTCTGACACGTGCTGTACGCGGTAGACTAATCATAAAGGACTGCGCCATCTGACCAGTCACAGCAGTGAGGCCTCACAGAAAGGAGTGGTTTAGAGTGACTGATTCTTCGAACTGCTTCGCACGAGTTGTTTAGGAATCATTTAGAAATGAAAACTAAAGTGTTTTTTGACCTTGCATACATGTGAACCTGTTTTAGGAGACTCATAAAACAATATTAGCAACCCTTAAAGTGCTCCTATTATGCCATTTTAAAGGTTGCTAATATTGTGTTATGAGACTCCCAAAACAGGTTTACATGTATGCAAGGTCAAAAAACACTTTAGTTTTTTCCAAAAATAGATTTAATTTTACCTCATTTCTAAATGATTCGTAAATGACTCCTGTGAAGCAGTTCGAAGAATCAGTCGCTCTAAACCCCTCCTTTCCGTGAGACCTCACTGCTGTGATTGGTCTAATGGCGCAGTCCTTTGTGATTGGTCTACCGAGTACAGCGCTTGTCGGGAAAACGAAACGCTCATTGCCATAACTGAGTGACAGCCCTGGATACTTGTCAATACATAGAAAAGATGGCATCAATTTTACCATACCAATTCGAGCCAGAGCCTGACGTTTAAGCGGCTGAAGTGGCTGATCGACAAGTTAACACAGACTACCGTGGAAAGTGCTCGCAATTTGCTTATGTAAGCGAACCGGGCACAACCGGCTTTCACACCGAACGCGGAAAGCGCTGCGCTTGCCGCTGGGTTCAGTGCAGACCTTCAGAGCGCACTTATTTGAACTTTGACTGCGGCGTGCGCGGCATGTGCGTCTTGCGCGCGCATGTGCGCGCTTTGATCGAAGCAGGAACAAGCCGTCCTCGTGCGGCAGAAGCAGTTGAAATGAATGGGTTTCATAGCGCAGCGCTTTCCACATTCGGTGTGAAAGCCGCTTTGAGCGTAATCCTTAATCAGTACTCCAACTAATGAGACAGACAGACAGTCAAGCTGCATCAATCACAAACTTTTAGACTACAGCGGGTCCACAGCTGAACAACAGAACTACAGAAGCGTGATTTAGATAGTTAGCAAGACATGTGCAGGGTTGTTACACAACATAACATACACAACTACGTATTTTGAACGATCCCTAGAAAATACAGTCTTTGTAGATTCATCTTTTGGAAGTGAATATAAAACACTTTTACTCACAATGTAGGATACAGCGTCTTCTGTATAATGTATGTGTAAATTTCCATGTGACGTAAACCACATGGAAGTTTTACTGTTTGTGGGCGGGCAAGTTGTTCGCGACGTAGAATGTGGGCGGACATTATGCAAATGTGTTACTTCGTGACGTACAGCAGTAACGGAAAAAGATTCTAATTCCTGACGACTCGTTCAGGCGATTGTGAGATTTTTTTTTTTTTTTTTTTGATAGACAGTAACTTTATTTATCGTGCTCTGTCGCCGTCACAACTTTGCAGATTTGCAGTTTATGTTCACATACAGCTACATGACACACTACATGAAAGGTCATATTTGAAAGGGCATAATAGGAGCACTTTAATGTGCTAAATGTGTGATTATGTAATTATTATATTTTTCAGGAGCGTAAGAGGGCCTTGGAGGCAGAGCGGCAGGCGCGGGTGGAGGAGCTTCTGATGAAGAGACGAGAACAAGAAGCTAGAATTGAGCAACAGCGGCAGGAGAAGGAGAGGGCGAGGGAAGACGCAGCTCGGGAGAGAGCCAGGTCAGCATTGTGTCTTGCCAAACAGACCAGAATCCTGATTCAGCTAAACACAAGGACAGAAAGGACCAGTGCAAAGGACTCAAGGGGATTTAGGCTTTGAGAAACTGCCTGATTTGGGGAATGTTTTGTGTAACGCTTATCCAAAATAATGGCGTCAGTGTAATTTTTTTTTTTTATTTAAGAGTTAAAGGGATAGTTCATCCAAAATGAAAATTCTGTCATTAATTACTCACCCCATGTTGTTCCAAAAGATTTTCATTCATCTTCAGAACACAAATTAAGATATTTTTGATTAAAATTGAGAGCTTTCTGACCCTGCATAGACAGCAACATAACTAACACATTCAAGGCCCAGAAAGGTAGTAAGGACATTGTTAGAATAGTCCATGTGACGTCAGTAGTTTAACCGTAATATAATCTTAATTTCTTTTCTTCCATGTCAGTCTTGGACGCACGTTCACAAGAGTGTCACAACGCAGACTGACTGACTGAAAACTGACAAGGAAGAGAAGAAATTGTTGAATAAAGTCGTTGTTTTCTTTGCGCACAAAAAGTATTCTCATAGCTTCTTAAAATCACGGTTGAACCACTGATGTCACGTGAACCATTTTAACAATGTTCTTACTACCTTTCAGGTATGGAACGACATGAGGGTGAGTAATTATTTTTGGGTGAACTATCCCTTTATTACTTTAATTCAGGAAAGGGGCATTGCAATTATGTTTCAGAAGATTTCTATATCAAAAAAGAGCTTTTTTTTTTAACTTTCTATTCATGAAAGAATTCTAAGAACAATCTTGGAAAAACAAATTGTCATGTTTTCCACAAAAATATGATTTGTTTTCAACGTTGATGATAATAAGAAATGTTTCTTAAGCAGCAAATCAGCACAATCAGACACTGAAGACTGGAAGCTGAAAATACAGCATTGACATCACAGAATAAAATTGCATTTTAAAATATATTAAAATGAAAAAATGTTCATTTGTAATAATATTCCTAGTTTTACTGCGTTTGGATCAAATAAGTGCAGCCTTAAGGTCATTGCACACTGAGTCCGAAATTTTCGTATTCATCATTCTAAAAATTTGTCACACACAGAAATATTGCACACTGAGTCAGATGCGTATTAATTCATCCGTTGCGAAAAAATTTGCAAAACAATACAGAATAGAATCTTCAAGCAGTGAGGATGATTTTATTGTCCACTCTCTTGGGTCCGTCCAATTATAAGATATAGACAGGAAGGAGAGAATACTTTTTGTGCGCATCTCCTTAAGGAGCTGTGGGATTATCCTGGGTGCTAGCTTTACTAGAGCCACATATTATAAAGAAGACCACTCATTTCTGTGTGCTCAGTGTGCAAGGACCTTTACAGTGCTTTGTGCTGCGAGTCGAAGTGGATGAACTTGTCAGGCGTAATTCTGGATTTTGGCGTTTGCTTGTGCAGTGGCTCTAAGCTGTCAAAACACCTCTCAAAATGCTTGCCACAGACGCAAAACACTCAGAAAATCGAACTGATAAGAATTTTTCTATGACGGACGAAAGTTTCAGAGGTAGACACAACGTGATGATGTATTTATTTTTTAACGTGTGAAAATTTCGGAAGAAAATATTGGGCTCAGTGTGCACTGACCTTTAGTGAGCATAAGTGACAAAATTATTGAAAAATATTACTGACCCTGATGCTTTAAATGGTACTGTATGTTGTTTCTTGCATTAGAACCACACTATAAACTGTAACAGGAAAATTTAACTAAACAAGACTTAAATAACCATAAAACCTTGAATCTAAAAAGTCATGTAAACCTTTTAATAGATGAAATACTGTATGGGTCTGTATGGGTTAGATGTGGTTTGTTGTTTTATGTTCTATTTAAAATTTTTTTTTTTTTTTTTCTTTTTCCCTTTGTTGTACACTCCATAGGGACCGTGAGGAGCGTTTGGCTGCTCTTAGTGCAGCTCAACAGGAAGCCATGGAAGAACTACAGAAGAAAATCCAAATGAAGGTAAACTAATCTCATTTCTGACACCATTTTTAATGCCTTTTTCAAAAATTCCTGTTCTATGGACAAACTGCTATAATGGAGTGTTAGAGGGATAGTTCACCCAAAAATTAAAATTACTTCATGATTAACTCACCCTCAAGCCATCTTAGATGACTTTCTTCTTTTAGAGATCAGAGTTATTTTTAAAAATGTTCTTTATAATGGCAGTAAATGGGTGTTGAGATTTTGAAGTCCAATAAAATGCATCCATCCCTCATAATAAATACTCCACATGGCTCCAGGGGTTAATAAAAACCTACTGAAGTGAATCAATGTGTTTCAGTAAGAAAAATATCCATAATTAAAACTTTATGCTGTACTAACTAACTGTAATCGGCACTCTCTCGTGAACGTGCTTACGGTAGTTAGCAGAAACTAGAGATTACGGTTTTTAAAGTTTTAAAAATGGATATTTTTATTACACAAACACATCGATTCACTTCAGAAGGCCTTTATTAACCCCCTGGAGCCATGTGGAGTGCTTTTTATGATGGATGCACTTTTTTGGACTTCAGAATCCCAACACCCATTCATTGCCGTTATAAAATTTTTTTTTAACTTAACTCCAGTTGTATTTATCTGGAAGAAAGTCATATACACCTACAGTAGGATGGTTTGAGGGTGAGTAAATCATGAGGTAATTTTCATTTTTGGGTGAACTATTCCTTTAATTTCATTAAAAATGTCCATTTTTTTCACCGACGAAAACAAGAGTTTTTTTGACAAAAGCTATGATGAACATCTATTGACCTTTTCATCAATGAATACAAATTGTATTGTGTGTTGTAATGCTTGTTTAAACCCTCAAATATCATTCATTTTAATAGATTAATATGTTTTCGCCAGGAGTATGTAATGACTGTAATGAGTATGAAAAATGCTTATTTAATGCATTACAATTGAACTAAATATGTTCGATTTTAGACAGTAGATTTATTTGATTAAAACTAGAGCAAAAGTAAAACAAGAAATCAAAATTCGCTGTCAAAATTTTCAGCATGACGAGAGCAGCCGTAGACACATGGAGCAGATCGAGCAGAGGAAAGAAAAGGCCGCAGAGCTGAGCAGCGGAAGACACGCCAACACCGACTACGCTCCCAAACTCACCCCTTATGAAAGGAAGAAACAGTGCTCACTCTGTAATGTTGTGGTAGGTACTGCATTATAAGATTTTTAGGGTTGTAGGCAACTAGAAATACTGTCCTAGTCCAAGATTAGGAACAATTGAGCCGATCCAGACATGTGTGCAAAGATTCCTGCAAGGATGCACAGTCTGTCTTTGTTGCTTTGCCAGACAGAGTACATAAAATCACAGACTACAAGGTGATTCAGAGGAGTTTCATAGAGAATGCATGTAAATGAGAATTTAACTGCATTAATTAAACATGAACTCTGGGCGGAGATTAATAGCTGGGCGTGATTATGCTTTTCAAGCGACAGGCAACAAATCTTTGAGTGGCCGCATTTATCTCTGACGCGCCCTGCTTTTACTGCAACTGGGGCCAGACACCTTGGAGCTTCAAACTGACATCAGATTAAGCGCTGGGGAGAATGAAATCTTGTTAAAAATGTCAGATGACCTTGGCCAGGCTCTGACACCAGAGATCATCTTTAGGTCAGCGGGAAGCACTCTAGTTAATGACATTATACACAGACTGTCCTGTGTGGGCTCGACTCCAGGACTCAAAGGAGACAAACAACACAAGCATTCAGATACTGTTGTCCTCACCTGCTATAGAAACAAAACTTTACTACTTAGTAAGGGTTAGTTCGACCAAAATTGAAAGTCATCATAATTTACTTAGCCTTATGTTGTTTTAAACATGTTATGTTGTCTTGCTTACATTCCTCTGTGGAACACAAAAAAAGATTGAAAAATTCAAGTTGCATAGATTTTCAAATTTTGTTTATGTCCTTTTTGGCACTTTGTAGCACTTTACTTCAACAATATGAAGGTGAGTAAATCATTTTTGGGAGTACTATACCTTTAACTCTCTTGAGTCAGTGCTCAATAGTGATCACCTTGTCTGTGGTGTGAATCCAACAAGTTCATTGGCTATAAGAAACGTTCACCCAAACATAAAAATGGTCATCATTAATTCATCCTCATGTAGTTTAAAACCTGTATGACTTTCATGTGTGGAACACAACATTTTTGATGATGCTGAGAGTCAAGATCAGACCTTATGGGGTTTAAACCCACAACCTTATCGGTTACTGGAAAAGTTCACCCCAAAATAAAAATTCTGTCATTTACTATTTAATTTGTGTCATTATTTGTTCATTTTTATGTAATCAGTATAATGACTTGATGGTGGTAAGAGTTCAAGGTCAGCCCTTAATAGGGTTTAACCCCACAACCATATCGGTTATTGAAAAGTTCACCCACAAATAAACTTTCTGTCATCATTTACTCATCCTTAAGTAATCTGTGTGACTTTCATGTGTGGAACACAAAAGTAGATGTTTTTGATAGTGGTGATAGTTCAAGATCAGCCCTTATGTGGTTTGAAGCCCACAACCTTATTGGTTGTTGGAAAAGTTCACCCGAAAATAAAAATGGTCATCATTTACTCGTCCTCATGTAGTTAAAACCTGTATAACTTTCATGTGTATAACACGAAAGTTGATGTTTTGGTGGTGAGAGTTCAAGATCAGCCCTTATGGGGTTTGAACCCTACAACCTTATTGGTTATTGGAAAAGTTCACCCGGGAAAAAAAAAAACAAAACAAAACAAAAAAAAAAACATCCTCATGTAATCTGTATGACATTCATGTGTGGAACACAAAAATAGGTGTTTTGATGGTAAAAGTTCAAGATCATGCCTTCTGAGGTTTGAACCCTGCAGCCTTAGCTGTTATTGGAAAAGTTCACCCAAAAATAAAAATAGTCATCATTAACTTATCCTCATGTAGTTTAAAATCTGTATGCCTTTCACCCAAAAGTAAAAAAAAAAAAAAGGCCATCATTTGCTTATCCTCATGTAGTTTAAAACCTATATGACTCATGTATGGAACACAAAACAAGATGTTTTGATGGTGGTGAGAGTTCAGGACCCCTCTGTCTATAGTGGTTTTGAACCACACAACCTTGTCGGTTGCTAAAATGGTCATCATTAACCTGTCCTCATGTAGTTTAAAATCTATATGCCTTTCATGTAAGTACATGTTTTTGATGGTGGTGAGAGTTCAAGATCAGCCCTTATCGGGTTTGGACCCCACAACCTTATCGGTTATTGAAAAAGCTCATCTGAAAAACAAAACTGTCATTTACTCATCCTTATGTAATCTGTATGACTTTCATGGGTTGAATGCAAAATGAAAAAATTTTGATGATGGTGAGAGTTCAAGATCAGCCCTTATGGGGTTTGGACCCCACAACTTTATCTGTTATTGGAAAAGTTCACCCAAAAGTTGAAAAAAATCTGTCATTTACTCATCCTTATGTAATCTGTATGACTTTCATGGGTTGAATGCAAAATGAATTTTTTTTGATGGTGGTTAACTGCAAAATGAAAAAAATTTGATGGTGGTGAGAGTCCAAGATCAGCCCATATGGGGTTTGGACCCACAACCTTATCCATTATTGGACAGATTCACCCAAAAATCATTTACTTATCCTCCTGTAGTTTAAAACCTATATGACTCATGTGTGGGACACAAAAGGAGATGTTTTGATGGTAGTGAAAGTTTAAGTTTAGCCCTTATGGGGTTTGGACCCCACAACTTTATCTGTTATTGGAAAAGTTCACCCAAAAGTTAAAAAAAAAAATCTGTCATTTACTCATCCTCATGTCATCTGTATGACTTTCATACGTAAACGCAAAAAAAGATGTTTTGATGGTGGTGTGTTCAGGATTCGTCCTTATGTGGTTTGGACCCCACAACCTTATCGGTTATTGGACAAATTTACCCAAAAGTAAAAAAATGGCCGTCATATGTAGTTTAAAACCTGACTCATGTTTTGATGGTAGTGAAAGTTTAAGTTTAGCCCTTATGGGGTTTGAACCCCACAACCATATCAGTTATTGAAAAAGTTCACCCAAAAAAATTGTCATTTATTCATCCTCTTGTAATCTGTATAACTTTAATGCTGGAACACAAAAGGAGATGGTAGTGATAGTTTAAGATCAGCCCTTGTGAGGTTTAAACTCTCAAGCTTTTGCTTACCAGTCTAGATCTTTTAAGCTGTACCAGCCCAGTTTCTCATAATGAACAGAACCATTACATGAATAATAGAGACATTCAATAGAAATGGAGTCTCATATGCTTTCACATGACCTCTTGAGTTTTCAGGACAGGTGAGCTGCCCTACAAACTCAAGAGGTGACATTCGAGCTGGTGAAAACAGTGCCTGAGGCACCGATACATTCAGAAGTGAGCTGTCAAAGCTCTTTGGTCATTTTAGTTATCAGTTATTCACCAGTGTTTTCTGATTTTCTGCCTCTTATGAAAGGTGTCTGTCAGCTCTGCAGATGTCCGTCAGGATCAAGGGATCATATTTAGCTTTAAAGGGTTGGAACATATGTCTTGATACCTGAGAACTGTCAGGCCATGAATGATCCTGAAACGCATTGTGCGGTGGATTGGTATTTTTCAGACCTATGGCTTTATATTTGGCGAATCGCCTCACATGATCTCCGACCTCTGTGTTTGTGTTGCAGATCACCTCTGAGGTCCACCTGTTCAGTCACATTAAGGGAAAGAGGCACCAACAGGCAGTGCGGGACAGCAGCAGCATTCAAGGGCGGGAGCTGTCCGACGAGGAAGTGGTGAGTCTCCCTCACAAAAAAAAAAAAAAAAGAAGAAGCAGTCAAGGCCTCCCATAGTCTTTAGTGAAAAGTTATAGCAGTTCTAATGAAATGTATAAATTAGATGTGCTAATAAATGTGATTATAAATATTAAATATGTAACTAATATATATTTAAAAAAAAAACCAAAACAAATATATATAAAATATATATATATATAAAGGCCAAATTGATTTAATTTAAAAAATAAAAATCTAAACAAATTAAAGTAACATACAAAATATGTTTAGTACTTTTTAATATTTAACCATTTTTATTTATATATTTATATAAACATACATATTTTATATTTATATTTTGTTTATTTAATGCAAAAAATTAAAAAATAATTATTAAAAAATAATTCACATAAAAATATATTTAAATTTGCCTCAAGTAAATTCATTTTAAACACGCACACACACATTTGTTTGCTTTTTTTATTGTACATATTTTATTATAATTCTGGATTGAATGTGCTTTTTTTATATATATATATATAAAAATAATAAATTATTATAAATTATACATACAATAATTATAAACTTTTTGATTTTATTGTAGGGTTTTCATTATTTTTTCAATTATAAATGATACAGTTGTCTTAAGTATTTTTTAAAAAAATAATAAATTATTATAATTGATCATACAATTATTATGAAATTGTTTGATTTTTATTTTAGATTAAGTTTTTTTATTTTAAGTATATTTTTAGTATAATAAAATATAATTAATTATCATAAATTATACATACAATTATTATTTGTTTGATGTTATTTTTTATTAAATAATTAATAAATTTGAAATATTTTTTAACTAAAAAATAAATTATCATAAACTATACATAGTTATTATAGCATTGTTTGATTTTATTGTAGATTTGTCATTATTTGTTTTTTCCAAATTGTGTGTGTGTGTGTGTGTGTGTGTGTGTGTGTGTATGTGTGTGTATGTG
>JAHKKF010525254.1:0-47318 GCA_019740295.1 Labeo calbasu | reverse complement strand
AAAAAAGTAGATATAAATCAATGTAATATTGAGATTAAGAGCTTAAACAATGTATTAGGTACAAACACTACTAAATAATGTCAGGTGAAACATACTGAACCAATTCCAGCAATTTGTTGACAAAGAAAATGGGAAACAAGCTAGCCTACAATAATGCAACTAGCTAACAAAAAAAGTAAAAATGTACAATATACGAATAAATGATTACAGAGAAACAAATGTGACCCTGGACCCAAAAAAAACAGTCATAAGGCTTTTTTTAAAATTGAGATTCATCTGAAAGCTGAATAAATAAGCTTTTCATTGATGTATGGTTTGTTAGGACAATATTTGGCCGAGATACAACTATTTGAAAAACTGGAATCTGAGAGTGCAAAAAATGAAATAAATAATCCAAATATTGGGAAAATCACCTTTAAAGTTGTCTCAGTGCATACTAATGAAAAATTAAGTTCTGATATATTTATGGTAGGAAATTAACAAAATATCTTCATGGAACATGATCTTTACTTAGTATCCTAATGATTTTTGGCATCAAATAAAAATAATTTTGACCCATACCATGTATTGTTGGCTATTGCTACAAATATAGATAAAAATAAAGAAAATATAGAAAATATAGAAAGCCAGCTTATTATCATCGTCCTAAACAAATGTAAAAAAAAAAAAAAAAAAAAAAACTTGCATCTTAAATGCACTACAAACTGCTTTAGGTAAAAGCACTTGCCAAATGGGTAAATGTTTTAATACTGACACCTAGTGGCCCAAAATGTGTCAAAAAAACCTTTTTCCTCAATGATTTAATGATAATAAAAGACTGATGTTCACTTACCTGAGTGTCACAAACAGCAGCCCACGACAAACAGCACATAAGAAACAGGGACAGAAAGAAAAAAGTTAGTTTTAAATGCCATAATACAATGCATTTATCAAAGTCTGGGTGACATTCACTTCATTCAACCGTTTAAACTACAAGCAATAACAGACTTGTGATGGCGTCATTAGAAGAAGCAAAACAAAGGAGAAGTTATAAGTTATAAAAAGTCTTTTAACAGAACTTATTTTGAGATTTTAGAAGTATAAAGTGTTTTAATAGTGGCGGTCGAAAAACACCTGAAGAAATTTTCTAGCTTCGTTTCTATGACGGTCGTCAGCTTTTCCTCCTCCGCTCCTGAATCGTCAGCGCTAACGCAAAAATAATAATTTTCACTTGAGTTGTGAATGAGTTTGCACTCAAACGTACGTGACGTTATAAAAAGATGGCGTACTGCAAAATACTGTCAAGAAACACGTCTTCTTCACTGAACTGTCCTCGCAAAGTACGCACAATACAAACATAACTCAACCAGCGAAATCCGGTTCACAACAAATGACTCTGAGTCGGTTCTTTTAATGAATCGTTCAAAAGACTCACGGACTCGCTGAATACATCAAAGGAGAAATTAATCAATTTTTGCTTAACGAAAGCTCATGAAACGTAATTCTGACTGGATGTTGTGGTAATGACCCCTACGCTAACCCGCGCTGTCACATTTCCTTCACTTGCGTGTATCGCCGCTGTCAATCATGAAATGAGAAGCCGTCACACTTAACAGAATTACATCAGGATTTATTGAATAATATCTCGATCATCTATGCTTTATAACGTTAAAAGTTCGACAGTATGTGATGGAAGGCTATGTGATGGAAAAAAACAGCAATGCTGCTATGTTTAAAAGTTGCTAGAATTAAACAGAAGAGTGCACGTAGAACAGAGGTGGAGTTGCCACTGATTTATAATACTGCTTTCTGTATTAATAACAGCCATATTGGCAAACAGTTTAAAGAGTAAATTTAAAAGCACAGACACAAGTACTTTGCTCTAGTCTGTGAATCTACTGATCTGAACCCAACCCACATGACCTCAACTCCACCATTTTAACAAAATCAACTCATCAATTAATCCACAAGCATTAAAAGCACAGACTCTCTTCGGGACAGACATTTCTTTCCAGCAGGCATGTGAGCCTGTCCCAGGGAGAATCAGGACAGCTACACAATCAGTCAATTCATTGTCATAGCAACCGGCAAAAACATCCTGTCGCTGGGCAACCCGCACTCCGAAATTATGGGTCTACTACAAGGGCCTGACAGCCCAAAATTATAGGATGCATTTAAATAAAGAGCGCAGGAGCAGCAGTTAGGGCAGTTTAATTAGGCCTGCATGTACCAGCGTAGGTGCCAAAAGAATAAATATATGGTTTAAATTTAGAAGCTTGTATGCTTGTTAACATCAGGATTTTAACATAGACTTGAATTTTAGGTGCTTTGGGAGAAATTTCCTGTATTGTTTCCTGTTTTGAAAAAGGAGTGTTTTTCCAGCTATGCCTCAGGGAAAAAAACTGGGCATGCATGTGTGTCTGAATACATATAGCATGAGTTATGATATATAAAAACATATGCAAAACAACAAATTCGGAATCGGTAAGATTTTTAATGTTTTTTAAAATAAGTTTCTTATGCTCATTAAAGCATAATCTATTTGATCAAAAACACACACAAAAATGTAATTCTGTGAAATATTATTGCAATTTAAATTAAGAGTTTTCTATTTTTATATACTTTAAAATATAATTTATTCCTGTGAAGCAAAACTGAATTTTCAGCATCATTACTCCAGTCCTCAGTGTCACATGATCCTTCAGAAATCATTAGAATATGCAAATTTATAATTAATGTTGGAACCAGTTGTGCTGCTCAATATTTTTTGGGACCTGTGATACTTCTTTCAGGACTCTTTGCTAAATAAAAAAGTTATAAAGTACAGTATTTATTCAAAATAGAAATTTTGTATTAGGATATACACTACCATTCAAACGTTTGGGTCAGTAATTTTTTTTTTTTAAAGAAATTAATGCTTTTATTCAGCAAGGATGTGTTAAATGGATAAAAAGTGATAGTAAAGACTTATATTGTTAGAAAAGATTTCTATTTTAAATAAATGATGTTCTTTATAACTTTTTATTCATCAAAGAATCAAAGAACAAAAAGTATCACAGGTTCCACAGAATATTAAGCAGCACAACAGTTTCAACACTGATAATAAAGCAGCATATTAATATGAATGATTTCTGAAGGATCATGTGACACTGAAGACTGGAGTAATGATGCTGAAAATTCAGTGCTGCATCAGAGAAATAAATTATATTTTAAAGTATATTAAAATAGGATACCAATATTAGAAATTGCAATAATATTTCACAATATTACTATTTTTCCTATATTTTTGATCAGAATAAACACAGCCTTGCTGAGCATAAGAGACTATTAAAAACATTAAAAATCTTTCTGATCACAAACTTTTGAACATCAGTGTAAACATTAAAAAAACTGGATGTTCAGACAAAATAACAGTTCCATAATTTAATGGAAATGTTAGCAAAATGTTCTTAAAACATATTTTTTTCAATATGTTGAATTGGCATATCATGTTTAAATGCTCAATTGTTGAAAAAATGATTGACATTTGATAGATAAAATCTGATTTATGCCTTTACACAGAACAATTCAATACTCTGCACCAATGCATTACTATGAAAATAGCATGTACCAGGTATTTGCACAGGTCACAAGTTATGTAAACCCACGCTGCCACTGATAAAGCATCACTATGCTGGAAACGCCGGGACAGAAATGAATAGGCAAATCTGTCCCACAAAACATCTGATTGTCAAAAGTCATGCCAAATGGAGCGTGGGAGTCAACAGAGTCAGCAGTGACAGCTGAGGAAAGTCTAATCTTACCCCAGCGAGTCCAGCGCTGGGATCACCCCTACAGTAACTTTACTCTACCCTGATAGAATATCTCATTCGAACCAGCATAGAGTTACAGCCCCACTCCAAACCACACACACACACATGCTGAAACAGGTCAACCAATACACACAAAAGTCCACAGAGACACCAGGGTGGAGTTTCTGCTTTCATTAAGGAGTGGCAGATTTGTCATTTGATTTACAAAGCAAACTAAGTGCCACTGGACATTTAGACCAACACAAAAAGATATGCTTTTGATAATCGGTTTCAGCCTCACCCTAGAAAAATTCAAACCTGAAAGATTGCACTGATACACATTTGTTTTCAAAAAAACAAAGTACATAAATACAACTTACAATTCTCAACTAAAACACTTGGATTCATCAAGTAATTCTGCTCACTTACCTCAACTCAGCTGATGTTACTTTAATTTAAAAGGTAAAAATTAAAGATAATTCAGTCCATTAATTGAAAGACATATTCAAACATTCAGTCTAAGGGCCAAACAGCTGTGTCTGACGGATTGACCACAGCAGGCACAATGAGGGCATCTTTGCCCTTGTGTCCGCACACACACACACACACACACAGTTGGCATGGGCTCTCACACCCGTATCGCCACCAGTCAGTGACATCACCCATTTACGCAGACTCATCTTAAGTTGCTTTAGCCGTTTTTCTAGCACTCTCTTCCCATTTCCTAACTCAGAGCCCTCTGGTCAACTCTCTCTCTGCTCCAGCCCTACAGACCTCACTTAACCTGTCAATAAGAAAGACGTGTTAACGGCTCAAACAAAGACAAACCCACTATAAAAAAGACAGTGACCTAATTTCTCCCTCCTTGTAAACAACTTAGTCTCTCACTTCCTGCAAGAGCAATAAATCTGAAGACAATAGAGGAATCTATTCGCTGACCAGAGAAGTCATGGAGCAATCTGATCACTAGTTTACTATATACTACTACTGCTGCATACACTACCAGTCAAAAGTTTTTGAACAGTAAGATTTTTAATGTTTTTTTTAACAAGTCTCTTCTGCTCACCAAGCCTGCATTTATTTGATCTAAAATACAGCAAAAGCAGTAATATTGTAAAATATTTTTACTATTTAAAATAACTGCTTTCTTTTTGAATATATTTTCAAATTTAATTTATTCCTGTGATCAAAGATACATTTTCAGCATCATTACTCTAGTCTTCAGGGTCACATGGTCCTTCAGAAATCATTCTAATATGCTGATTTGCTGTTCAAGAAACATTTATTATTATTATTATTAATATTTAAAACAGCTGAGTACTTTTTTTCAGGATTCTTTGATGAACAGAAAGACCCAAATCACATTTATCTGAAAAAAAAATAAAAATAAAATAATAATAATAATAATAAAAGCTTTATTTAACATGGATGCTTTAAATTGATCAAAAGTGATGATAAAGACATTTATAATGTTATAATATAAAGAAATTCTATTTCTGATAAATGCTGTTCTTCTGAACTTTCCTTTCATCAAATAAACCTGAAAAAATTCTACTCAGCTGTTTTCAACATAATAATAATAATAATAAATGTTTCAGAATATTAGAATGATTTCTGAAGAATCATGTGACTGGATTAATGATGCTAAAATTCAGCTTTAAAATCACAGGAACAAATCACATTTTAATATATATTCAAATAAACAACAGTTATTTTAAATAGTAAAAATATTTTAAAATTTTACTGTTTTTGCTGTACTTCGGATCAAATAAATGCAGGCTTGGTGAGCAGAAGAGACTTCTTTAAAACATTAAAAATCTCACAGTTCAAAAACTTTTGACTGGTAGTGTACAGTAGATAATATTTAAATGAACCTTTTAAGCTTTACAGGAAGTATATTCTAAAAAGAACAGTAAATGTATACTGTTCATAAGTGTTTATAAAAATGACAAATAGATTTATTAAAAAATACAAAAATAATCACTTTAAATGTAAAAATGCAGTAAATCAAGATTTCTTTCCCAATATCTCATTGCGACATTCTCTGCTCAACATGAGTAAAACAGTTACAATGAGTAATTTCAAACGAAACTGACAGGCTCTGTCATGTTAGTAACAGAATTTCCCTAAATATTTTATTATGCACGCAGTTTTTATGATGTCAAATTAATGTAAAGATTAAAAAACAGACTGAATATATTTGTCAGACTGTAGCATTTAAATAAACCACAAAATAGTGATTTAAAAAGTTTTTTTTTAATAAATCACTTTTATTCTACAAGTGTCACAAAGTGACAAGTAAAGACAATTTTACATTATTACAAAATATTTAAAATAAATTCTGTTTTTTTTTTCAAACTTTCCTGTTCAGATTCTGAAAAATCACGCAGCAACTGTTTTCTAAATTGCTAACAATAATAACTGTTTCTTGGGCACTAAATTACTATATTAGAATGATTTCTGAAGGATCATGTGACGCTGAAACTGGAGTAATGGCTGCTCAAAAATTCAGCTTTGCCATCACAGGAATAAATTATATTTAAAAAAATGTTATAATCAGAAACGGTTGTTAAATTATAATAATATTTCACAATATTAATTTTTACTGTACTTAATAAATGTAGCCTTGAGGAGCATAAAAGCTTGAACGACAGTGTACCTTTTAAGACCATATTAAAGAGAAGACCTCATGACCTTTCAGATCTCTGGCCACAAATTACACACTGTATATCCTCACCTATATAGTGCTGAGGGTCGTACACCCAGTCATCTTCATCTTCATCCACTCCATGTGGAGTGTGGGAGTGTCTATGGAGGCTGTTTTGGCTGCGGAACAGTTTACGAGTCTGCTGTGACAGCGAGGACAAGCTCAGCCAGCTGAGAGCACGGGAGATCGGGGCAGGCTTTTCTGCCTTGTCCCTGTCCCTCCTAAAAGACCCAGAACGCTTGTCCCTCATCATACCCTCTTTAAAAGCAGGGGATAAGATCAAGGTCACTTAAAATTACAAGAGTTAACCCACGACGCACTCTTCCTCACAAGTCGGGAATCAAAAATGGAACTACATCACATGGTTCACGCCTAAAGATTGTAAAGCGAATGGGTTTTAAATCCATGAGGCTCCAGCGGAATAAAAGAAAGTCACTGGAATTCACTGGTCCATATCCACAGGTGTCTTTGAATGACAATTTTCTGTCTTTCTGTCTACCGGATAGCAAAAAACCTCCACTGTGAATCCTGGAAATCCCAACGCGAACACTGCAACCCACAAGCAGTAATTAACTCAAGCAGCAGGCTGGAAAATCGCAGGTCTTCCCCCGACTGAGGTTTGACGTCCACCAGGAGACACGGTGCAGTTTAAAAGCCACACCACTTTGACCACTTTGACAAAAAGACCAGTTTTTTTGTAAACACCTTTAAACTTAAAGTTCCACTTGAAGAAATTCATGCTCAAGAAGGTTAAACATTTAGCTCCTGTTCTAAAGACCAGTGATTATCTTCACAACATCCATGTGACACTGGTCTAAACACACCTGGAAAGACATCACCAGCGTGAGTTTCATAAATGATGATGGATGAGCTCGAATGTCCTTTTCCTTTTCATTACCCGGTAACAAGATCAGGTGCTCCTGTCGCCATGTACCGTGCTAGTGCAGCCACCACCGGATACTCTTCCTGACAACTGAGTACGCGAGGGTGTTTGTCACTCACCTGGGACTTGCCAACGCACACGGGCATGCAATCTAAGTCAATCTTGCAGAGTTCCAGAGCAGGCGTTCCCCTAAACTCTTGGTGACAGTTGTCCAGAGAGAGCACCCACATACACTGACTGTGGGATTGAAAGTTTAGTATTACAAACAACTAGAGTGCTGGTGAAATATGACCTTAAACCAGCCCCCTAGCCACTCCCTTGCTCCTCTCTGATCTCTCTCTCTGATCTTTGCCCCTCCCCTCTAGTTGCACGGCAACCACGGAAGGGCGAGTGGACTCTCCACTCCTTTTCCTCCTCTGGGTTTCCCTCCTTCTTTCTCTTACTATTCTCTCTAAGACAGAGGTTTTCAAACTGGGGTACAAATAAGAAAATATTTTGTTTAAATGTTCAAATTATCCTTTTATTAATTAGCTTTGTAAGAAGAAATATTTCATAATGTTACACTACCACAAATGACATTATTAATTATATTTTTAAAGGCAAATATGTAGCTTGTGTTTATATGTACTGTATAAACACATGCTGTACAAAAACATAAACAAAAAAACTTAATTATAAAACAATAAAGCTTTAAATATAATAGAAATAAATTAAAATGAATAACATATTTCTTATAAAATATTATATATATATATATATATATATACACACACACAGTTGAAGTCAGAAGTTTACATACACCTTGCAGAATCTGATCCACAGCTGTTTTTTTTTGTTTAGTAATAGTTGTTCATGAGTCCCTTGTTTGTCCTGAACAGTTAAACTGCCCGTTGTTCTTCAGAAAAATCCTTCAATATTTAAATATCCTATTTAAACCCTCTCCAATAATGACTGTATGATTTTGAGATCCATATTTTCACACTGAGAACAGCTGAGGGACTCATATGCAACTATTACAGAAGGTTCAAACACTCAATGATGCTCCAGAAGGAAACACATGTATTAAGAGCCGGGGGTGAACACTTTTTGAATTTGAAGATCAGGGTAAATTTAATTTATTTTGTATTCTGGAAACATGTACGTATCTTCTGTAGCTTCTGAAGGGCAGTACTAAATGAAAAAAAAAGGCAAAATAAGAAAAATGTACATATTTTCATTCTGTTCAAAAATTTTCACCCCCCGGCTCTCAATGCATCGTGTTTTCGTTCTGAAGCATCAGTGAGCGTTTGAACTTTCTGTAATAGTTGCATATGAGTCCCTCAGTTGTCCTCAGTGTGAAAAGATAGATCTTAAAATCATACAGTCATTGTTGGAAAGGGTTCAAATACACAAAGATGCTGAAAAACCAAAAAAGTGTTTTTCTAAAGAACAGTGGGCAGTTTAACTGTTCAGGACAAACAATGGACTCATGAACAACTTTCACTAAACAAAAAAACAAAACACAACTGTGGATCATTCAGATAACAACACAGTATTAAGAAAGAAGCGTATGTAAACTTTTGAACGGGGTAATTTTCATAAATTCAACTATTATTTTCTCTTGTGGACTATATGTAAATGTCTTTCATGTGAAATGTCTTATTCAGGTCAGTACTAAATAAAAAATAACATGCATTTTGTATGATCCCTCTTATTTTGGTAAAATAATTAACATTTTGCAGATTCAGTAAGGTGTATGTAAACTTCGATAAAATATAACGTGATGAAGATTTGACCTCAGCCTCATTTCTTTTTAAAGAAATTTAAAAACTACAAATTCAACCCTGCCAAATAAGTCTGATCCTGGGTCTGAGTTGACTTTCTTTACAGGCTAAAGACTTACTGGCCAACACCTTAATTTGCTCTGACCCGTACACAATATTGCGGACCAGTGAATCTGCTTGCTAGACCTGCCCAGACCAGAATATCCAGCTAACCACGCACAAACTATGCCAGCGACGTGTGAAGGAAGAAAACACTGGAATGAAAGCAAAAGAGGTGTTTTGTGGCAAACACACAAACATTAGCACACAGCCCGCAGGCAAAGGAAATGAAGGGTTGAGAGATCTGCAGATACTTAAATAATTCCATGGAATTAGCATGGTACATGTCCAAAAAATGCGGTAATAGCACGGTATTTTTTGTCTTTTGTATTATCTCAAATACCAATGCTTGAATGTGTGTGTGTGCATATACAGAGCATGTAAACCAGCTCTTTGGTTTGTGCAAATTTGTTTAACCACAGCGAAAATCCCAAATGGATTTCCTTCTATTTACGACAGAATGACCAGTGTCCGTCCAACTTCAAAACACGTCTACATAGAAAGATCAATCAGGTTGTTTGACTTTCACATTGGGAATAGCAAACAAATTCAGGCCGTAAATATACAGTGTGTGTAATTAATGATTAGACTTTAACCCCCGCAGCAGCCTGCGACACAGTGCTCCAATTGTCCTAGAAAACCTCCATACATCCACACAGCCAGATGTAATAACAAACAGCTCCTCTCTCATAAAACACACAGCCAGACGATCCAACCTTTATCCTCAGCACTGCAATCAGCAGCCCTCCACGCCCTCACTCCGTTAATAATTCACCAGGGCCAAGCGCCCAACTGCTGAGATAAAACATACAATCAGTCTGGAATAAAGACATATAGTCTGACCAGCGGCTTCTGCATTTAGCAAAACTAGCTAATTCTGTTATATACAGAAACAAATATCTGATCGAATAGTGTCAAACAAAGCTCAAATGCTTAAAACTAATTAATTAATCTCATTTCTCCTCCAACTTCAAAATCATCCGAAATCATTGTTTTACCTTGTAAAACGTGTTTGACTTTCTTTGCATGTTCACTTTATAAACACTGGGTTGGTACTTCCGTGTACGTTATGTGTGACCTTTTCAACGTGATTGCATAATGTGCGAAGTTGAGGACACAGAGCTAGTGCAAGATGAGCATTTGTGGTTAAAAAAGTATATACACATTTAATTTTTTTTAAAGCAGAAATCCACTTCCAGAACAACAATTCACATATAATGTACTCACCCCCTTGTCATCCACGATGTTCATGTCCTTCTTTCTTCAGTCGTAAAAAAACTTTTTTTTGAGAAAAACATTTCAGCATTTTTCTCCATATAATGGAGCAATATGGTGCCCTAATTTTGAATTTTTAAAACGTAGTTTAAAAACGATCCCAAATGAGGTTGTAAACGATCACAGCTGAGAAAGAAGGGTCTTATGTAGCGTAATGATTGGTTATTTTAATAAAAATGATACAATTTATATACTTTTTAATGCCAAACGCTCATCTTGTTTTACTCTGCCTGGACTGTTTTTGTTCCGATTCATGACAGTTAGGGTATGTCGAAAAACTCTCATGTTCTCCCTCAACTTCGAAAACGCCCTATATCACTGTTTTACCTTTTTTGTAAAGGGTGTTTGATCTTCTTTGCATGTTCACTTTGCAAAGACTGTGTCGGTACTTCTGCTGCGATGTAGGATGATTTTGAAACGATTTATGAAGTTGAGGGAGAACTGTCTTGAGTCAGAATACAGAGTTCAGGGAGCACAAGGCGAGCGTTTAAGATTAAAAAGTATTTAAATTGTATTTTTTAAAATGAAAATAACCGATCGTTTCGCTAGATAGGACCCTTTTTCTTCAGCTGGGATCATTTACAACTGCATTTGGGATCATTTGAAGCCGCATTTAAACTGCCTTTTGGAAGTTCAAAATCAGGGCACCATAGCAGTCCATTATATGGAGAAAAATCCTGAAATGTTTTCTTCAAAAAACAATTTCTTTACAACTGAAGAAAGAAAGACATGAACATCTTGGATGACAAGGGGGTGAGTACATTATATGTGAATCTTTGTTTTGGAAGTGGACTTCTCCTTTAAGAAACGACTGATCGTTTTGCTAAATAAGACCGTTATTCCACAGCTGGGATTGTGTGGAGCCCTTTGAAGCTGCGTTGAAACTGCAATTTGGACCTTCAACCTGCTGATTCCCATTGAAGTCCACAATATGGAGAAAAATCCTGGAATGTTTTCCTCAAAAACCTTAATTTCTCTTCGAATGAAGAAAGAAAGAACCTCTTGGATAACACAGGGGTGAGTAAATTATCAGGAAATTTTAACTCTGGAGTGAACTAATCCTTTAATAACCTGAAGTTAGCTCTATCGCCTCCTTGAGTACAAAGCTTTATACTGCCACAATAAAGCAAAAATGCATTTTTGCATATACAGCTTGAACACAGAGTATGTTTTTGGCCTTATTGTTATACAACAGACAATCAGCAACAGGTTTCTGGAGTTAAAATGGGATTGCTGCTACAAATATTTTGCTTGTTGCAGGAACATGGTGAGCCTTGTGGTGACACGCTTGTGGTGCACTGCTGTTGACACGACAGGTCAGAGAGGAAACCTGAGCAGTGTTCTGAAGGAAGACGTGTCATGAATTTGTGCACATAATCATTAAGCCAAAAATAGGGGGAGGAGGCACGATTTTCTCTACCCGTTCAACACCTTCACACACACTGAGTCATTAAAAACAGGTAAAGGCTTCACATTCCCAGTTTGGCTTTGCTAGCACTCAAGTCAAAACTCTGCATATGACACCAGTCTTTTTAATTAAAAAAAGAATAAATAACTAAAGAACATTCAGTTTAAAAATAAAATAGGCTATAATTCATCTAAGTGTCTCTCACATTACATTCATTAAGTTAGCAAACACTTCTTTTCCATGTTTTGCTTGGAGATCTTTGTTTACTCAACGAAGTGGCTTCCAAATTGGCAGATTGCTGGAGAACCATTTTAATTTAATTACCAGGAAGCCAAGGAAAGGATTTTATTGTGCTCTGTCCCCACATTTTTACGAGTTGGGTTTATTTGTCCTTGTGAGAATGAAGTGTGGGTCTGTTCGACTGTATAAAATCAGTGTGTGCATGTGTATTTGTTTGTTCAATTCAACATGGTTTGACCACTGAATTGTGTTTATGCTGGAAAGATAGATGTAATGAAAAAAGAAACATTGAAGAGAAGGAGAGGAGAACAGGAAGAAGCCGTTAAAGATAAGCAGAGCTATCAGTGCTCTCATCACTTCTTTCTCTGTTCCTATTTACAGAGAGATCATGAGTTGACCCATAACGAACAGAACCCTCCAGGTGACCTCTGACCTTTGGCTCCCATGAACCTGAGAGGTTGGCCATCACCTCCAGAACAAGGTCCCGCAAATACTTGTTGACCCATGGTGACCTCCTCAACACATTCCTCTCTCTCTGGTATGTTGCAAAGGAATGAACGGAGGAATTCTGATCTACCATCTTCAGCGTAAAGCTGCGCTGTCTCTGCACGCAACGACTTCGCAGCTGTGAAATTCCACCAGGCCTGCTGTGGGTAATATGAGCCAGTTGATCAATACGGTTTACTACTGAACATAACATCCCCCTTGGTCGAAATATCAGTAAACAAGACTCTAAAATGTAATCCAACAGCATATTCTAATTTCATACACACCCATTCAAACCTTAAGACTTTTGATTAATATTAATTTTTTTTTTTTACATTTCAGAATAATAGTAAAAGAAATTTACACATAGATCAAGAGATCACAGAACCATAAATTCAGTCGACTGTGTTCACGCTTTTGACTTAAAAGAGGTCCATGACTCTTCCAAGCTTTACAATGGCAGTGAATGGGTGTTGAGATTTTAAAGTCCAATAAAGTGCATCCATCTATCATAAAAAGTACTCCACATGACTCTGGGGGGTTAATAAAGCCTTCCTGAAGTGAATCGATGCATTTGTGTAAGAATAATATTCATATATAAACTTTATAAACCATAATCTCTAGCTTCCGCTAACTGTTATATGTGCATGACGTAGAAAAGGTTTTCTAACATAAATGCATCGACTCTATTCGGAAAGCCTTTATTCACCTCCCAGAGCCGTGCGGAGTACTTTTTATGATGGATTTACGCACTTTATTCTGCTTTAAAATCTTGACCACTACCATTGACTTCACTCCCTTAATAAAGACTGGAAGAGCCAGGATTTTTTTATATAACTCAGATTGTATTCATCTGAAAAAAGAAATTCATATACACCTAGTTACTGTTTGAGCATAAGAGACGTCTGACCCTAAACCTTTGAATGTTAGTGTGACACACAAGTGTGGTCTGTCTGTTTTCAATAAACTTTATTCTCAACGTTATAATTCATAGTGTAGAGTCACCATTACATCCCTTCTCAGACTTAAACATGCCACTTTGTCCATGTGGAAAATGGGTTTATAGAATGCCCATAATAACAGAGGCTGGCATGCAGGTACTCTACAGGATGAATGTTGTGTCCGTGAGTGTGTTTTTCCAAGCATGTCTCTGTGCGTGTGTGTAGCGTGAAACCAAAAGCCATAAAACACCCAAAAAGTTAGCTTTTATTGTTTCTGAGTCACTCTGTCCTAAGATTCTGGCCAGTGTGGAAAGCAGTGGTGTATTTAGACAAATGTTATTGTCATTAAAGGGATAGTTCACCCAAAAATAACCATTTTGTCATCATTTACTATTTTAACCTTGACCCTTATATAGTACGAAACTGTATGATTTTCTTTCTTCTAAGAACACAAAAACATATATTTTAAAGCGTTAGTTCACCCAAATAAAAAATTCTGTCATTAATAACTCACCCTCATGTTGTTCCAAACCCCTAAGACCTTCATTCATCTTCAAAACACAAATTCAGGTTTTTTTAAAACTTATTTTTCTGGGCTTTTTATGCTTTATTGCAATAGGACAGTAGAGAGATGACAGGAAACAGCTGGGAGAAGAGAGGGGAGCGGGATTGGCAAAGGACCTCGAGACGGGAATCGAACTCGGTTCGCCGCGAGCCCATATGCGCTATATGGCGACACACTAACCACGAGGCTATTGGCGCCAACTAATTCAGATATTTTTGATAAAATCCCAGAGATATATGACCCTCAACAGACAGCAATGCAACTGACACATTCAAGGCCCAGAAAGGTAGTAAGGACATTGTTAAAATAATAAATGTGACATCAGTGGTTCATCCTTAATTTTATGAAGCTACAAGAGTACTTTTTGTGCGCAATGTCTTCCATGTCAGTCTTCGACGGCCAGCTCCTGCGTCATCAGCATCACAGGTATGTGGTATGTGTCATAATACTCTTACGCGTGTCGAAGACCGATTTTTTTTTTTCTTTCTTTGCACACAAAAAGTATTTTTGTAGCTTCATAACATTTGGTTATTTGGTCATGTCCTTACTACCTTTTGGGCCTTGAACGTGGTAGTTGTGTTGTCTATGGAGGGACAAAAAGCTCTCGGATTTCATCAAAAATATCGGAATTTGTTTTACAAAGATGAAGAAAGGTCAGGTTTGGAATGACATAAGGGTGAGTAATTAATGACAGAATTTTTATTTTTGGGTGAACTATCCCTTTAAGAATATTGGTGACCAAACAGTTTTGAATGACCACTGACTTCCATTGTATGGACAAACAACAACAAATTCTTGTATGTTTTACACAGTAAATTAATTGATACATGTTTGGAACAACATTAGGGTGAGTAAATGACGGAATTTTTGAGTGAACTATTCCTTTAAGTCAGACAGCATTTTCTGTCCTCGTCCCTGAATACTCTTGCAGGTAGTTGATAACTGGGAGGAAGCATCATGACTGGGATGAGAGTCGTGTCTCTCCTGAGAGGGTGTCAGAGCCCTCAGGAGGAAGTTTCCTGGTAACAGGGCTCAGTGTCTGCTGAGGACAAGCCCTGCTTCTCTACAGCATTTTGTTGGTACATCTACCTGGATATAACATAGGGCAAGAAATAAAAAAGTACTGTTTTTAACCCCATTTTTTTTAAAAACTTGCACCCTGCAAAGATCATTAGCCATTAGATAATTTAAGCTTAAATTTTACCTCAGCTTGATGTTTTTATTTAAAATAATTCAAAATGATTTAATAAACTGGTATCACTTAGCAATAAGGTTCCACTGCACTGGCTAACAAGAACTAACAATGAAAAACAATTGCAAAGCATTTTATTACTCTTAATATTAATTTCAACATTTACTAATTATCAACATTTTTAGCGCTTAATATTATTTGGACTTAAGCTAAAATAAACTTATAACCAAAACAAATGCATTGCTCATTGTTAGTTAATGCATTACTAATGGGACCTTACTATAAATAATTTACCAATAATTTAAATATGTGACCCTGAAACCAGTCATAGAGGTAAATAAGCTCTTCATTGATGCATGGTTTGTTAGGATAGGACAAAATGTGGCCGAGATACAGCTATTTGAAAATCTAGAATCTGAGGGTGCAAAAAAAAATCTAAATATTGACAAAATCACCTTTAAAGTTGTCCAAATGAAGTTCTTAGCAATGCATAGTACTAATCGAACATTACGTTTTGATATATTTATGGTAGGAAATGTATCTGTTTTATCAAAATATCTTGATAACATGATCTTTACTTAATATCTAAATGATTTTTGGCGTAAAAGAAAAATCTATAATTTTGATTGCCACAAATGTACCCGTGCTACATATGACTGGTTTTGTGATCCAGGGTCACGTATGTCCGTTCGGTCATGAAACTCATGAGCCTGTTTGGACACCGACCACTAGGGGGTGGTACAATGTTTAAAATGCTACATCTGGGATGTAGAAACAGAGTCAAAAAGATACAGCTCTTTCCTTTAAACTACAGACTAAATTAAGCATAAAAAGACTCTGCCAGCTGTCACATGAGAGGCAATATTTATTATCTAATGTCATGACAAGCTCTGTTTTTCAAGTGCATTTGCAAATGCATCTAACATTAACATAAATAATACTGATAACTGTCATATAATATCAAAAGAATTTACTTAAACCCAAAAATGCTAATGCACTCTTTCCAAAAGAATCCCTGTAAAACCTATTACAAGCAGCCCAAACATGTTATAGCAAAAAGTAAGGCAGGTGTTGACCCCTCACCCCTGAACAGTGACCCTGCATGCTCAATGTGGGGTGGAGGATGTTGACGTTTCAGTGAATAGAAACAAAAGCCATCTAAAACCAGTCAGATGGCCTGATAGAGTCAGCTCTAAAACACGAGAGCCTTTATCAGGGAGCTTAAACTCCCTAATGACTAATGCACGCAGACAAACACAATACAGACCTTGTGCACACACACTCACGTTGGCTCACAATGAAACAACCTAGAGGATGTGCTAGCTAAGGCACAGGAAGAGAGTGAAACTGACACAAAGATATTGATACATAGTGTAAATGAGTGGTTCTCAAATGCAGAAATGGGCAGCAGGCATAGTATGATAGCACTGTGCACAGCGAGAATTAAATAATCATATAATCGTGCATAGTTAGAATAACTTCTCTGCTAGTCTCATATTTTCTCTCTTGTTACATCATGTTGACGTCAAAGGATTATGTCAGGCTTTTTGAACAAATTTAGGCAATTAGAGCTATGGTGAAAATGCTTAAAAGAATGAGAGAGTATCGCTGGAGAGTATAGCTGGAGAGTAAGACTATTACGGGTGTATGAATATACTTTGGGGACAAATTTGTTAGCAAAACCTCTCTTTAGAGACATTTAAAAAACAATAATGTACATAAACAGATTGCAAAAGATCTTTTTGAAACATTACAAAGTCTCTTAAGCTCACCAAAGATGCATTTATTTGATAAAAACAGTAATACTGTAAATACACTACCAGTCAAAAGTTTTTGAACAGTAAGATTTTAATGGTTTTTAAAGAAGTCTCTTCTGCTCACCAAGCCTGCATTTATTTGATCCAAAGCACAACATTTTGAAATATTGTTACTATTTAAAATTTGAATATATTTTAAAATGTAATTAATTCCTGTGATTTCAAAGCTGAATTTTTAGCATCATTACTCCAGACACATGATCCTTCAGAAATCATTCTAATATTCTTATTTGCTGCTCAAAAACATTTATTATTTTTTATGTTGAAATCAGTTGAGTAGAATTTTTTCAAGTTTCTTTAATGAATATGAAGTTCAGAAGAACAGCATTTATCTGAAATCAGCATATTAGAATGATTTCACATTTTGAAGTATATTTAAATAAAAAACACTTATTTAAAATAGTAAAAATATTTCACAATATTACTGCTTTTGCTGTACTTTGGATCAAATAAATGTAGGCTTGGTGAGCAGAAGAGACTTAAAAAACATTAAAAATCTTACTGTTCAAAAACGTTTGACTGTTCGTGTGTTACAATATAAAACAACTCTTTTCCACGTAAACAAAATTAACATGTAATTTATTCTTGTGATGGCAAAGCTGAATATTCAGCAACCATTACTCCAGTCTTCAGTGTCACATGATAGTTTAGAAATTACTCTAAAATGCTGAATTGCTATTCAAGAAACATTGCTGAAAATGGTTGTGTTGCCTAATAATTTTCGGAAATGCTTTCACAATTCCTTGATGAATAGAAAGAACAGCATTTCTTTGAAATTTAATGCTTCAATGCTGAAGTATTAATTTCCTTAAAAAATGTCCTGAACTTAGAGTAATATATTGTTAAAGATTGGGTAATTCTATAGTGTTTCATTTATTCATGTATTTAAAATTAGAAAGAAAAAAGAATACAGCGTATGTCTATGGCATGTCCTGATTTAGATGGCAATGTAAATGTTTGTGTGTGTGTCTGACAGAGTGATGTGATGTGGGGGTGATGTCTAGATTCCATCTGTTCTTCGGGCCATCCTGTCAGCAGCCCTTTCCCCTTCCTGTACGTGTGTGTCATGTCACAACAGAGTGGCTTTGCTTACGTTTGTCACTGGTGGGATGCGCTGCTAAAGGGAGAGAGAGAATGAAAGGAAGGAAAGGAAAATGAGAAGTGTAGTCTATCCAGAAGTGCTGCTCGGCTCCTTGTTCCTCCTTTTATCTTGCCATCCTGGAAAAAGAGGAAGCTGTAGGCTACTGTGAGAGTGGTGGTCATATGTAATCCCCCAAATATTCTCTGTACGTTATGCCTATAAAGGTCAAAGAAACTCTAAACACCGCTCAAGATATCAGCTTCAAAGATCTTGACTATGTCCGGCCTTCAAGCCTGTCTGCATTTTCGTTCAGTTCCCAGCAACTGCTTACACTACTAATGTATTACAACATCAATCATACACAGTATAGCTAGAGATATTGCTCATTAGCAGAAGTCATCCGCTCCACCCTGATCCACGATATTAGTCACACTGACAGCTGGCCTGTGTGTGCGTGTGTAGGTGTGTTTTAAATGGTAGTGTGTGGTAACTATTGTTGCCATGTTTGCATGCTTTGTGAGGTTTTAAAAGCATGCTGTTCAACAAGTTTTAAAATGACAAGACAAGGTTTGTGACAGTGCATGTTTTGCTGAATTCACGCAAAGTAGCTCATGGAAATTTCATAAATACTGACTGTCTAAATCAACTTAGTCTTAAATTAACATAAAAATTATGTTAAATTACTGAATAAATTTAACTTCATCAGACCAACTAATGTCCTTGGGTTTGTTCAAGTTGTCATTAAAATAACAAATACACATTTTACAGTGTTGGAGGGCAAAAAATACTATTTTGTAAAGAATATTATACAATGTAGATTGGCTTGAGCATATTACACACTGACTGATTCATTCATTTGAAATAATACATTTTTATGAATATCACCAATAATGCTAGAAAACCAGTCAGCACACATCACTGGTTTGTCTCTCTCCCTATCTTTCACACATACACACACACACACCGTCATTGTCACTCAGGTCTCACCCAAATGTTGTTGTACGGGAATGCAGAAAGTATGCAAATGAACGTGTTTGCAACTATGAAATATGACGTATGAATACGTGTGTGTGTTTATGTAGGTGTGTGTGTGGCCAGAATCACCCAGGGCATTTTCTACCCTGAAGAGTGCAGGATCATCACAGTGAGCTCACAGGACTGGAATGAGAGCAGAACAGCAGTAGTGAAAACTGTCCAAATATAACCACAATTCAATCTCATTAACAAGAACAGCTCTGACTCTCATGGTAATTTACCAAAAAATGGATATAAATGTTATTATGAAAATAATATATTACAAAATACAGTGGCCAAAAAATATTTAAACACTTAACCAGAAAGTAAAAAGTTCCCTAAATGTTTTGCAATTTTTAGAAGTAATTTATTTTAAAAAATTAGTAATGTAATTACATGGTATATTATATAAAGGTATGAATATACACTACCAGTCAAAAGTTTCTGAACAGTAAGATTTTTAATGTTTTTAAAGAATTCTCTGCTCACCAAGCCTGCATTTATTTGATCCAAAATACAGCAAAAACAGTAATGCTGTGAAATATTTTTATCATTTTTTTCTATTTGAATATATTTTTAAAATGTACTTTTTTCCTGTGTTCAAAGGTAAATTTTCAGAATCATTAGTTTTCAGTGTCACATGATCCTTCAGAAAACATTCTAATGCGCTGATTTGCTGTTCAAGAAACATTATTATTATTATCAATATTTAAAACAGGTGAGTAATTTTTTTCAGGAATATCTGATGAATAGAAAGATCCAAAGATCAACATTTATCTGAAATAAAAAGCTTTTGTAACATTACACACTATACCATTCAAAAGCTTGGAGTCAAAATCTTTTTTCATTATTATTTTTTGGAATAGAAATGAAAGAAATTAATATTTTTATTTAGCAAAGATGCTTTAAATTGATCAAAAGTGATGATAAAGACATGTATATTGTTACAAAAGATTTCTATGTCAAATATATGTTGTTCTTCTGAACTTTCTTTTCATCAAAAAAAAACTGAAAAAAATCTGCTCAGCTGTTTTTAACATAATAATAATAATAATAATAATAATAATAATAATAATAAATGTTTTTTGAGCAGCAAATCAGAATATTAAAATGATTTCTGAAGGATCATATGACTGGAGTAATGATGCTAAAAAATCAGCTTTGAAATCTCAGGAACAAATTACATTTTAAAATATATTCAAATAGAAAGCAGATATTTTAAATAGTAAAAATATTTCAAAATTTGACTGTTTTTGCTGTACTCTGAATCAAATTAATGCAGGCTTGGTGAGCATAACAGACTTATTTAAAAAAAAAACTGTACTGTTCAAAAACTTTTGACTGGCAGTGTATACACAATATGTTATTATTATTATTTATTGTATTACTTATATCATTATACTTTATTATAACTTTACATTATTATAAATTGTAAAGTAAATGTAAAAAAATCTATAACTACATCTAAAATACTGTCTTTTTGTGGTATCAAATGAAGTTCCTTCATAAAGAATACTGTGTTGTATAAGCAGGCAAACTCTTTTTCATGAGTGAGGACTTTTCCAACTGCTTTCAGTTGGCCACAAAATCTCTCATTTGTCTTCATGTTTGTGCAATGGCTAAACAGAGGAAAGCTAGGCTTATCTAATGCTGTTGGATTAGCATACTAAGAGACCTGGAGCCCCAGGGGAACCTCTCAGAAAAGAGTCACAATCAGGAGGAGAATTAAACTGGCGTGGGCTCCACATGTCCCATTGATCTGTTGACAGCCAACCTGGCAACCCGCCACAAGCCTCAACGGTTCTCCAGAGAAGTGAATCACCAGTGTGAAGCCTGAAAACAACATGATGACTTGTGGAAAGTGCCAGATTCACTTTGTTAACTACTGATAAATGGTCCTTTGGTGGCATCAAATCTTTGAAACATATTCAAGACTTTAGTTGCAGTCAGTTAGCAGCAAGTAAACAAAATATCCTTAAAGTGACAGCTCACCGAAAAATGAAGATTCTGTCATTGGTTAATCACCCTCATGTCGTTCCAAACCCGTAAGACTTTTGTTCAAAACACAAATTAATATATTTCTGATGAAATCCGAGAGCTTTCTGACCCTGCATAGACAGCAACGCAACTACCACTGTGAATAAAACTTGTTAAATTATAACTTTTTAGATCTATGTGAACGTATTATTACTTACAACGGTACAAATTTAAACGTGCAATACGAATGAAACACAAGAGAACAACAAAAAAGTCTGGTGACCCAAAAGACTCATTTCTCCAGCACTGAGACTGAGGTCATTAATTTAACTGAAGGAGAGGGGAAAAGAAAAGCAGAGAGTGTGAGTAAGAGCCGCTGAAGTGTGAGGGACGGTGGCCTCCAGCTAATCTACAGCTGTCTCCTTTCTGTTTAAATAAACCAAGTTGAAGAGCAGGAGATCCTTACAACTCTCTCCCACCTTCCTTTGTCAGCGAAGCATACGCTCGCACTCTCCGCGGGCCCATTACTGTCTGATTTAAGAGGAGGTGAGAGAAAGAGGGGTCAAGAGAGAGGCCGAGAGAAAGTCAGCCTGTGTTATGCTGATCAGGCAGACACATGGCTGAGAGCCGTCTGTTACCGTGACAATAGGGCGGCCGACACAGGGCTGGCGCTCTGCCCTCTGCAGCGGGAAGCGCGACAACTCACACACGCACAGACACATCCAGCTGTCAGACACAACCGACGCACGTCGATGAAGACGGCAGCCGAATGTGAATGACAGAGGGCCACTGGGATTATAATGAGGGATGCGACGTCGACCCTGATGTAGGAATGACCCAAGTCTGTCAGATTGTGACCTGTCATAAAGAGATTCATGAAAGGCCTTGTGACAGACCAATTTACACTTTATTATTGCTACAAAAATGTGCTATGAACTTCTGGCAATAATGACTCTATTAAAAACTGAAGACTCAAACCAAGTCAAACCAAGCGCAGGGTAAACATTATCAGTTCTACATGGTCACGTTTGTCATTTTAATAATACTAGAAGTGTGAATTATTGTATTTAGTTATTTTTTCGGTCTTCTTCCTTTACTGACATTCTAACGCTAATATGTGACCCTGGACCACAAAACCAGTCATAAAGAGTCATGAAACCCCCCTGTTTCAGCACTGGTTAGTTCTCACCACAGTTTTGAAAAATGCTGCAAAAGTGGGCGTGGTGCACTGTGGAGGAGAGAATGAAGAGGGGAGAGAGTGAACTTCAGGTTCAGACTTTTTAGACAGTTTCATTTCGCTCCCACTGAGTTAAGAACACAAATAAATGCACAGGCATTTGCACTCTGCATCGAAAACATATATATGAACGCGCTGTTGCACCACTATTAACTTTTAAGGCTTATTTTGCAGCGTTTATAATCCAATTGATGGGTTGCGTCAAGGAGCTGTAAAAACCGCTATTACACTCAGTAATGTTATAAGAATGAATCGTGTTTGTGCCAAACTCTTACAAAGCAATCTCTCTCGATCCATGAACGTTTCTCTCAGTTAATATACGCAATCTCACAGCCTGAAGCATCTGTCATAGCAAATCAACACAGGCTGTTGTGAATAATTAGGCGAAGCATCTTCTCATAGGACAAGAATACGCCGCCTCATGAATAATTATGAGACACCAGTGTGTCATCGATGTACTATAGTCCGTTGCCACGTCACAAACTGTGACATCAGCACAATGTAGATTTTAAACCCGAAAGATGAAAATAGCGCAAAAAAAGTTCAAAATTAACCAGTTTTCTCCAACAATTAAAATTAACAGATGCTAACATTGTCATCTATGATGTGCAACACAAACACCTCTGCTAAAATCTCAGAGAAGTAGTCCAGGGTTTCATGAACCTTTAAGTAGCATGGGTATTTTTGTAGAAATAGTCAAAATTACATTGTATGGGTCAAAATGATTGATTTTTCTTTTATGCCAAAAATCATTAGGATATTAAGTAAAGATCATGTTCCATTAAGATATTTTGTAAATTTACTTCTGTAAATATATCAAAATCTAATTTTTGATTAGTAATATGAATTGCTAAGAACTTTGTTTAGACAACTTTAAAGGTGATTTTCTCAATATTTTGAATTTTTTGCACCCTCAGGTTCCAGTTTTTCAAATAGTTGCATCTCAGCCAAATGTTGCCCTATCCTAACAAACCATACATCAGTGGAAAGCTTATTTATTCAGCTTTATAATCTCATGTAAAAAATCTCAATTTCAAAAAACTGACACTTATGACTGGTTTTGTGGTCCAGGGTCACATATAGTCATTTTTTCACTTATATAGAATATACAGTATATGGCAGTTTTCACAAACAATATGTAAAATGGGGTTTGAAACTTTGAAAAACTAATTTTTATTTTCAACAAATGCTCCAGTGAATGAAGGTGTTTAAAGGAGACGTTCATATCCAGAAATTTTCTGTTAACTTTGAAAAACTAATTTTTTATTTTCAACAAATGCTCCAGTGAATGAAGGTGTTTAAAGGAGACGTTCATATCCAGAAATTTTCTGTTAATTTACTTACCCCAGGTCATCCAAAATGTTCATGTCTTTCTTTCTTCAGTCAAAAAGAAATTAAGGTTTTTGAGGAAAATATTTCAGGATCTTTCTCTATATAGTGGAACACAGTGATGGCCAATGGGCTGAAGGTCAAAATTGCAGCTTCAGTGCAGCTTCAATGGGCTCTACCCGATCCCACTCGAGGAATAAGGGTCTTTGTGAGCATGTGTGGTTAAAAAGTATATAAATTTGTATTTTTTTAAGAAAATGACAGATTGTTTCATTAGATAAGACCTTTATTCCTCAGCTGGGATGGTGTGGAGCCCTTTGAAGCTGCACTGAAACTGTCAACCCGTTGGCTCCCATTGAACTCCATTATATGGAGAAAATTGCGACTGATCAAAAGACAGACATCAACATCTTGGATGACATGGGGGTATGTAAATAATCTGGAAATTTTCATTCTGGAAGTGAACGAAATATGTAAATAACGAGATTATTTACTTGCCCTCCTGCCATGCTAGGAAGAGTCCAAATGATATTACCTCTGGAGGGCCACAATTTTAAAGAGTTAAGGAAGTCATGTGATTTGTGCCTGTAATGTTTTAATAACAATACCATATTTGTGGGAAGTGCCATATCTAGGTTAAATCAGTAAAGGCCACATGATCACAGTTCTCAGAACAGATTTATACCACAGCATTAGACAATAAGTGTATGCATGTGTGCTTGATCAAGAGAAGTTTATGTTCACCTGCAATATGCATACAGTCAGTAGATTCTAAATTTCTTAACTGCTAGACTCAAACCGAGCAGGAAACATTACTGCGGCAAAGTCCAAAGCAAGATGACGAGAGCTAAAAAACAGAAAGCAGTACAGATTCTGTGTAAAGGAATCTTTAGTCATTCAGCATACCACCTTGTATCTCTCCTCACAGAGTGATAAGATACACAGAGACAAGAATCAACCAAAGCAAGAGACAGGCAGACAGAAGTTGTGACAGAAGGAGCAGAATCACACAGGACTTAAATAAGCCCTATTTTGCACTTACATAACATTTCATTTTACTGAAAGTGCACATATATATTTGTGACCCTGGTCCATAAAACCAGTCATAAGGGTATGTTTTTGAAATTTAGATTTATATAATATCTAAAAGCTGACTAAATAAGCTTTCCATTGATGTATGGTTTGTTAGGACAAAATAGGACAATATTTGGCCGAGATGCAACTATTTGAAAAACTTGATATAAATATATATATTTATATTTACGGATATAAATATATTTACGGTAAGAAATTTACAAAATATCTTCATGGAACATGATCTTTACTTAATATCCTAATGATTTTTGGCATAAAAGAAAAATCAATCATTTTGACCCATACAATGTATTTTTGGCTATTGCTAGAAATATACCCGTGTTACTTGGTTTTGTGGTCCAGGGTGACATTTGTGTTTCCCTACTGTATTTTTAAGACCATATGTAAGCTATACGTTAACACAATTTTTATGGGACAACATTTATGGGTGGGCCTCCTCTCTTCCAGGCCCAGGATAACATTCCTGGTAGTGCCTCCCTAGCAATGGAATCCTGTTTTCCATGATATATCTCCTGTAAACATTCAAACACAGATGGCTTCAGGCAGACAGGTCCTTATCTGTCTACAGGTGTGACAGAGCCAGACTGCTGAGAAAGTTGTCTGGTTCATTAACTTTCTCACAGCATTGCAAACCCTCAAGTTTGTATGAAAAGCATATTCATTGCAGCGAAAAACTTCAGATTTTCGAAATTCAGATCCACTATCCACCTTATTTTTCAATGCAGAAGTAAGCTGTTTTTTGGTAATGTGTGAGATTTCCGGTTCATAAGCTGCTGTAGAGAAATAACGAGAAGAATAATGAAGTGCAGTAATTGGTCAAACTGTTCTTAATGCATCATTTTTCCTTCTGAAACATCAGTGAGTGTTTAAACCTTCTGTAATAGTTGCATGAGTCCCTCGGTTGTCCTCAGTATGAAAAGATGGATCTTAAAATCATACAGTCATTGTTGGAAAGGATTCAAATACACAAAAAAGCTGAAAAACCAAAGAATTTGAGGGACCTGAAGGATTTCTCTGAAGAACAGCGGGCAGTTTAACCATTCAGGACAAACAAGTGACCCATGAAAAACTACTACTAAGCAAAAAACAAACGAACAAAAAAAAAACAGCCGTGGATCATTTAGGTAACGACACAGTATTAAGAATCAAGTGTTTGTAAACTTTTGAACTGGGTAATTTTTATGAATTCATCTATTATTTTCTCTTGTGGACTAAACATCTTTTCTAAATAAGAAATTACATGCATTTTGTATGATCCCTCTTATTTTGGTTAAATAATTAACATTTTGCAAACTCTGCAAGGTGTATGTAAACTTTTGACCTGTTTTGAGCTGTATTATGTCATACATGCTACATGATATGCATATGATTCCATAGGAGCATGTTACTGCTTTGGTGATCTCACTGACAGGACAGGGGGAATATATATATAAAAAAAAAAGGTCGGGGAATGGTTTTCAAGTTGAAGTTTCCTATTTTCATCCGCTAATTCCCACTGGACAGTACAGCAAATAAATAGTTTGAAAAAAGGAATGAGAAACATGGAAGGAGAGGGAGAGTGAAACTACGGACAGAGATGGATAGTTTTCTCTCTCCTCAGGCAAGAACAAGGAGTAATAATGTGAACAGTAATATATGAGAGTTAATAACCCATGAGACGAAACAGAGAATGAAACAAGCCTGAAGGTTTCCACACATATACCATACACACTCACAGGCCACAAGCTTCACTTTCTCCTTATGACCTCATACCTAGATCATTTCACACTTAACCTCACTTTTCCTCTCAGGGAATAATAATTCGACTGGCTAATTAAACACCAGTAATAATGGCTAGACAACTGCAAGGTCCTTTTAAGACTCTAACGTTTATCTCCCACACAAACAAACATCGATGAACCATGTTCCATCAGAGACAAAGTGATTTTCCTCAAGACTGTCCCAACCCTGAGGACATTTTCCTATTCCACAAGCAGTTTCTAGAACATTCCCATCCTTCTGCTTTGCCTTGCTCCCGGGTGTAGCACCAGGGTGTAAATCAACCGCCCTGGCTGCACAGACAGCCACTCATGGAGAGCAGGCCTCATAGTGCACACCGTGACCCGTGAGGTCCAGGAATAAGGGCTAATTTCCTGTATTACACCCACACAGAACTGTGGATCATAGATCATGTCATGAGATACACGTTAGTAGAGCCAGAGCTTTATTATATCACCGGCATCAGTCTCTATCCCTCTCTCTGTGCTTCCTTTGGCACAAAACTCTTCATCAGCATCAGTTAAATTAACACACCCTCAGACCATCCAAGATTACTTGCCTACCAACGGATCCTCTGCAAAGAATGGGTGCCGTCAGAATGAGAGTCCAAACAGCTGATTAAAACATCACAATAATCCAAAAGTAATCAATCTACTTCCATCAGTTCACATCTTGTGAAGTGCAAAGCTGCATACAGGAAGTATTATTATAAACTACTGGACTCATATTTTGGCCAGAAGCGATGGTTTAAAGTTAAATTGCCTTAATAATAGATTTAATTCTTATAAACATACAGGATTTTACAGTATGTCACAAGACATTAACTGGGCTGGAGTCGTGTGGAATATTTTTATCAGCTGTTTGCACTCTCATTCTGATGGCACCCATTCACTGCAGAGCAACTGAAGTAATGCTAAATTCCTCCAACTTTAAAGGGACAGTTCACCCAAAAATGAAATTCTGTCATTAATTATTCACCCTCATGTCGATCCAAATCCGTAAGACTTTCGTTCATCTTCAGAACACAAATTAAGATATTTTTGACGAAATCCGAGAGCTTTCTTTCACTCCATTGACAGCAACACAGCTGACACATTCAAGGCCCAGAAAGGTAGTAAGAACATCGTTAAAATAATGTGGCATTAGTGGTTTAACCTTAATTTTATGAAGCTACGAGAGTACTTTTTGTTCGCTAAGAAAAACGAAGGTGTTACAGGTTTGGTACGACATAAGGGTGAGTAATTAATGACAGAATTGTCATTTTTGGGTGAACTAACCCTTTAAGTCTCCATGAAATACAGCCAACAGCCAATAGTCCTTTATTTACAGTACGTCACGAACACAATTTGACAGTCCTACTATACGTCAATTCAACTAAATTTTGATTTCATGGAGTTTTAAGAATGGAACACTTTGCATTCTTCTTTCCAGATGTTCAGTATAATGAAAAAAGACTGTATGACTTACCTGCAGCAGGGGAATGCACACAGAGTCAGGAGCAGCAGCATTGAGGGAGAGAACAGAGACAAAAGAGACTCATTAGCCAAGTAAAAGAAATTAGGAACAAAACCTAATTTATTAATTAATTCTACACATAATAATGTGTCTTTCTTGTGTTATTTGAACATACATATTGTTCGCTCATGCTAATTAGCAAGCGGCCTTTTAAAACCGTTTATAACCATTCTAGTCATTGCTATCTCATAAAATGCCTTATGTCTACAGTAAGTACATAATATGTAATCATTTAGGCCCCAACCTGCTATTAACATTTGTCTCAAGTGATCCAATGATAAGTAGTCACTATATAGAGATTGTTGTTTACACATGCTGTTACAATGCATCTTGGACAATGAATTTTGTCAGAGGAAGGGTCTCTTAGGGTGTGTTCACACTTGTCATGTTTAGTTAGATTAAAACAAACTCTGGTGCGACTGTTCTGTTAGTACCGTTCATTTGAGTAAGTGTGAATGCTGCCATCTGAACCCTGGTGCTCACCAATTTTTACATAATTTTCATTTTTGGTTTGGACCAAATGAACCAAACGAACCACAAGTATGAACACACCCTTAAAGGGATAGATCTCACAAAAATGAGAACACCACATATGTCGTGGTACTCTCGTGAATGTGTGGTGCCATGGAAAAGAGGAAATTGTTGAATAAAGAATTTTCATTTTTGGGTGAACTATCCCTTTAATTTGTGTCAATGTCGATAAATTTAAAAAAAAATGTATTTTCTATTAATTTTGTCTACCACAATTGTGTCTTCATTTTATGTAACTTTGGCAGCCCTTCAGATTACATCAGAATAGCTTTATTCACACTGGCAAAAAAATGTAATAAAAATATAAAATAAATAATATATCAATATACCAAAAAAAAAAAAAAAGTTTCATATCAGTTATAACTAATTATACTAGATTTATGATTCATCTTTTGGCAATTCTGTGCTATTTATTCCTGCCGAAATTCAAAAACAAATTAAATTCGACCAAATCTAACACTTTTTTGGAGCCCCAGCTGGACATGCAAACCTGATAATGAACACTGCCAGAACGCTCATGCGTGCGTGAGGAAAACACAGGGAATGTTGGAGGAGGGGTATCTATCCAGTGTGTGTGTTTTAAGGATGAATGAGTAAAACCTCAAGATGTGGAATGCAGTAGAATTACCGCACAAAAGACTCTTCATACCCCTCCACACACAGATGCCCGCCAATTTTGTCTAACCATTGTTTAAAAAAGTCCTGTATAGGTCAGCAAAACCAACTTTACTAACATATTTGCCTCTCTAACACACTCAAACAACAGAAATTATTTTTCGATTCTTAGCGAAGATCTGATAGTCAAAACCTCGGGTCATTTTGTGATCCCCCAAAAAGAACAGTGGCACCTAATCTGTACTTCACGGAAATGCACTGAGAGGCCTTAGCTGTCAATCAAGAGTAAGGGGTGGAGTCATGGACAAAGAAGAGGCGGGGTCAGAGACTCAGTGAGGTGCACAAATCCACTTCTGCAGGGCAGCATGAAAAATTGTATACATATTTGAAAGAACATATTGTAATATTCTGTGATATATTACAAAATGGCTGCAAAGAAACAATAATACAATAATAATGACAAAAAAATTTAATTACGCAGCAAAAATGTAAAAACAAAGCAAAATAAAATCAAACGCAATATACACAACAATATAATTGCTATATATACAACTATAATGCCTAATATATAATAATATATAGACACAGACAGATGCTTTTACTTTAATACAAATAAACAACACTCTTTGTATTAATCTATATTTGAAAAAGGTAAATCACTCTTAACACACAGCCTAAGTACTCAGTTAAGTTATGAGACACAATAAACAAAACAAGCACACGCTCTCATTCACTCCCTCACTGGCTGTACCTGAGTAAGGGCTTCTCCTCTTCCTGTATCCCCAGAAACTGATCCCTTTGACAGGCATGACCGTGCCTGTTTATCCTCCCTGAGTTCCACCAACACTCACGCTTCCCCACACTGCTGCTCCACACACACCTCCTCCACACCACAGCACACGTGCTCTAAACGCACACTCACCCCAATGTAAAGGGCCCGCCTTGCACGGGGAGAGGAGTTGGGGGGGTTCACAGAAGCCTGACCGCAGTGACCCCTGCCAGGCAGGTTGCCAGGGAGATGCCGCACCATCTGAAGAGGCTTGCGGTTGCTAGGCGAGCAACGCTTAAACATCCTACAAACGGCTGAAGAGGGTGATGGAGCTCATAATGTAATTTGCCTCAAACAAACCAACAAAAGAAAACCTAGCTGTCTGGAGAGGCTCTTTCGGAAGGATGCATAGGGACACTTGGGTTTCAAAAAGCTAAAAGGTTTTATAGCTAATTGCAGAGATAGAGGAATTAATAGGGATACAGGAAAGTATAACAAAAGGTTCCGTTTTGTCAGTTATTGGGGTTTCTGGGTCACACCAGATCAGACACTTGACCACACACTCTTAAAAATAAAGTCATGGTACTCACATGAATGTGTGACGAAGACTGACACGAAAGAGAAAAAACTGTTGATTAAACTCGTTATTTTTTGCTTTCTTTGTGCACAATAAGTATTCTTGTAGCTATTTTCAAGGTTGCCAGGTTTTCACAACAAAACCTGTCCAATTGCTACTCAAAACTAGCCCAATCGCGTGTAAACTACACATTTAATCAAAAACATCTTATTTTATGTTCCGAAGATGAACGAAGGTCTTGCAGTTTTGGAACGACATGAGGGTGAGTAATTAATGACAGAATTTTCATTTTTGGGTGAACTATCCCTTTAAGTAGAATGCACTACTATGTTTAAAGCAGAGACACAAATTGGGGAATCTAAAAATGTTGCCACATGCTGGATGGCACCAGCTCTCACACAGTCCTGAGTGCCTGTGGTCTCATTATGGCCAGAGGCAGCATGGGAAGACTCCACATCTCATCCCATCACTGCCCGCAAAGCAACAAGGGATTCCACTGTGAGATAATTTGTTTCTGACTTTACTACTGATGACTCTGCCATGAGGCTGCTTGGGAAAATTACGCACAAAGACAAAAGGTTACACACACATAGTCAACAAATAGAGTCACAAAAACTCCATGAAGTTGATACAGTTCAAATTTGTGAGCCAAGATTATTTTGCTTGTAAAGTAAAAAGTCCAGTGTTGCCAGAATTTGACAAAAAAGAACATGTACGTGTGACGAGTCGGCTGCCTCCCCCCTAATTATCATCATCATCATCATCCTGTCCGGTAATCGCCGCCCTTCACCAGGCTCCCGACAGGAGTGGGCGTGCGAGAGAGGAGGGGCGCCGAAACAGCCAGGTCTGGCGGCGTGTGAGGCACACCTGATGTGAATGAAGCCTCATCACCACCGCGTTTGAAATGCCGAGCACGCCTCTCCTCGGGAGACCAGTCTCTTCCCCGTACATGCACGCTGGTGTCCTCGTGGGTCCAGGAAGGGCGCGTTGAGGAATCGAGCGCCGCCGAGATGACGAGCTGCCGGACATAAACCACAGCCGTATCATGGCCAGGATGCCAGACCGTTTAATCCCCCGGAAGTGCCGTGTGCCTAGGTGGATGAAGCTGCCCCTCGTGCCGCGGACCCGAAGAGGAGTGCGTGTAGTCGCCGGACTCCGCTCCTTACCTGGACCCTTCCCTTCCGAACACTGCCCCTCCTTCACAGAACCCCCAGCACGACGAGGACACCAGAACCACTGTTTATTTTGGACACTTTTATTTCCCCTTTTTGGACACTTTTGTTTATTTTATGTTTAATAAAAGCCTCTCCAAGGCCTGGCGTTACGCCCACTGTGTCTGTCGTTTTGCTCCTCCCGCCACAGTACCAAATTAGGAATTTACAATATATCAGTACCAAACAATATGAGGCTACGTTCACACTGCGAGCCTTAGTGCTCAACTCATTTTTTTTTCTGAGATCCGATTTTTTGTATAGCTGTTTACATTGTTGTTTTAAATGTGGCCAATATAAGATTTACAGTGTGAACAGATCATGGTTATGAACTGAAACACATGCACAAAAGAATGATACGAACAGGATTTCCAGATTTTCAGAACAAAATCCACCCAATTGCTTCTCAAAACTAGTCCAAAACTAGCCCAACAATATTCCCGGGGGTAAATATCGTGTTGGTGGGGTCACGTCAACCCACAAATTGAAAAACAACCAGTGGCAACAGTGAAAAAAGTATCCCAATTCCACTGAGAAAATGTGGATTTGTCAACACTCCCACAGAGCGCTGTCATACGTAAGCAAACACGGGGGACATAAAGTGACAAAAGACAGCTGAGTTTTGAAACATTTATGATGAGAGCCATCATTTTTTGCTTGTACATAGAGTTGTCACTGTAATGCTTATGAGTTCTGTCACATCACATTTCCACTGATTACTATTCGCAATTGTCTTGATAACTTTGGGCATGTAAAATCTTTTAATTGTCTCCCATCAGTGACGGAATTATAACGAATGTTGATCCAGAGTGCATGAATTCCGATATGACTGTTCACACTGTGGTCGCATTGCAAAACATCTGATCTGATCGTATTTAGGCCTAAGGCTACATTCACACTGCAGGCAAATGTGGCCCAAATCCGTTTTTTTTTGCGACCGCAGCGTAAAAAGTCATGTCAGAATTTATGCAACTTTTATGTCACTCTAGATCAACATTCATCATAATTCCACGATTTTACATACCCAAAGTTACCAAGACAATTGCGAAAGGTAATCATAGAAAGTGACTAACAAGGACAACATTATTACAATGACAACTCTATATACAACCAAAACATAAGAGTTTCAAACGTTTCAAAACTCTGCTGTCTTTTGTCACATCCTTGTCTTTATTTTTTATATTGCCTGTGCATAATTTTGCTGGCTTCTGCAGCAGATCACACTATAAATAAAAGGATAATCACTTAATTTAAGTCCTCTGTGTTTACTCCTGTATGACAGCGCACTGTGCAAGTGTTGCCAAATCCAGAGTTTCCCACCGGAATCGGGCTACTTTTTTCCACTGTTGCCACGGGTTGTTTTTCAACTTTGTGGGTTGACGGGACCCCATTAATGCAATATTTACTCCCCTGAACATGGTTGGGCTAGTTTTGGACTACTTTTGAGAAGCAATTGGGTGGATTTTTTTGTGAAAACCTGGAAACCCTGTTCGTATTGTTGTTTGGCGCATGCAGTCCAGTTCAGAACTATGATCTGTTCAAACTGGAAATCTGATATCGGCCACATTTAAAACAACAATGTGAACAGCTAAACAAAAAAATCCGATCTGAGGAAAAGGCTCGCAGTGTAAACACAGCCTAAGAGATTTTTTTTAATTCAGCGTTTTGGTTGACACGGGAAATGCACGCTCATTTCCTCTATTCTTCTACATTTAGCATATGTGGGCCAAACAGACAAAATGATTTGGGAGAAAAAAAATGATGTGTGGAATTTAATGACACGTGTGCAAGATTATTATCTTACTACCAATCCCGGATCCTATAAACCCTCAGGCACACCTAACAGATTCATGACTCCTCTACATTAATGTCAAGCGGGAACAGGCACCTGCTATCATTTCAGAAATATTAAACCGATGCCCCAACCAGATAAGAAGCGAAAGATGGGAACAACGATAGAATGAGCTACAGTTTATAGGTCAAGTGTCTTTTACTGTACATGTCATTGATGGGATGGGAGCCAAACAACTGTTCCTCGAACTACTGAGTACATGAACTACGCTTTTAGCCTTGGCATCAGGGTGACATGAGACTCTCAGACGCTGCTGTGTGTTTGTGTGTGTGTGTGCCTGAGATCTCAAGAGGATCAGTGACATGTCTGACCCTTCGGCTGCCGCTCCTTGTTTTTGCACAAAGGAATTCAGTGTACTGCAAGATAAAAAAAGCAGGGGAAGATGAATGTGCAGCAGTGCAGTGAGTGAACTTCACCCAAATGCAAAACTAACCAGCAGTAAACTCACACTTCCTTCTCCACATTTTTAAGCTGAGTGTAATTTCAAGCGTGTGGAGAGTTTAGGGTGTGGGCTTGAGGGTTGTAAATATAGACCCACTCCAACTCCAGCACTGGGCTGCTCTGGCCTGCCCAGCCCACATCAGTCCTGGGTCAACCCTGAACACAGAGAATATAGCGTGGAAGTGTCTTAAATTAGCTTACTGCTCCCTGTATACCTCACATCCTTAATGCCACTGAATGAGTAGCTATTTATAGGCAGAATACAGAAAGGAAGTGAGTTTACAGAATGAGTCCAAGCCCAGTTCTGGGATAGAGGTGAGAGATCAATAGCATTCATTAAATGTGACGGGAGCCAAGAGAGTACCTGACGTGGACAGCGTCCCTGTCCTCCAAGACCATGTTTTTCTCCTTATAATGGACTTCAATGGGACCCAACGGGTTGAAATCCTAATTGCAGTTTCAATGTAGCTTCAAAAGGGCTCTACACGATCCCAGCCCAGGAATAAGGGTCTTATATAGCAGAATGATCAGTCATTTACTAAAAAATGTACTTTTTAACTACAAATGCTCATCTTGCACTAGCTCTGTGATGTGCATGTGTGAGTTTATGCATTAAAGGAGAATTCCACTTCCAGAACAACAATTTACAAATAATTTACTCACCCCCTTGTCATCCAAGATGTTCATGTCTTTCTGCCTTCATTTCAGGATTGTTCTCCATATAATGGACTTCATTGGTGCCCCGATTTTGAACTTTCAAAATGTAGTTTAAATGCAGCTTCAAAGGGCTCTAAACGATCCTAGCCGAGGAAGAAGGGTCTTATCTAGCAAAACGATCTGTCATTTTTTTCGGAAAATAAAAATGCATATACTTTTTAAGCACAAAAGCTTGTGTAGCACTAGCTCTGGCATGCGTGTCCACAATGCTACGTACTATTGAAATCACATCAAAAGGTCATGCGGAACGTAGACGGAACTACAGACCCAGTGTTTACAAAGCGAACGCGCAAAGACTAAGGAAGTGCAAGTAAGTCAAACGCTGTTTATAAACAAAAAGGTACAACGATGTCGGACGATTCTGAAGTTGTAGGTGAAAATGAGATGGAGTTTTTCGCCATACTCTACCTACAGAGGATGAACTTAGACATGATTCGTAGTGTCGTGGACGCGCATCCCAGAGCCTGTGCTACACAAGCTTTTGTGCTTAAAAAGTATAAAAAATTTTATTTTGTGAAAAAATGACTGCTCGTTTCGCTAGATAAGACCCTTCTTCCTTAGCTGGGATCGTTTAGAGCCCTTTGGAAGTTCAAAATCGGGGCACCAATGAAGTCTATTATATGGAGAAAAATCCTGAAATTTTCCTCAAAAACTCCATCTCATTATCTCCTCCTACTTCAAAATCATCCAACATTGTTGTTTTACCTTTTTTTTGTAAATGGCATTTGACTTTCTTTACATGTTCAATTTGTAAACACTGGGTTGGTTCTTCTGCCCATGTTACGCGCGACCTTTCAAACATGACTATGTAATGCGTGAGGTTGAACTGGTGCAAGACAAGCATTTGTGGTTAAAAAGTATATACATTTTTATTTGTTTTAGAAAATGGCCAATCGTTTCACTAGATGAGACCTTTATTCCACAGCTGGGATCGTGTGGAGCCCTTTAAAGCTGCACTGAATCTGCAGTTTGGACCTTCAACCCGTTGGGCCCCATTGAAGTCCACTATATGAAGAAAAATCCCGGATTGTTTTTCTGAAAAATCTTCTTTTCGATTGAAGAAAAAAAGACATGGACATCTTGGATGGCATGGGGGTGAGTAATCAGGAAATTTTTATTCTGGAAGTGAACTAATCCTTTAAAGTAACAGATTTCAAATCAACTCAAATCAGCCTCAAGCTCTCAGTTGTGATTTCTGCCATGCATGTTGCCAATTCAGCAGGACGTGTACAATTACGAAATACTACACGGATAGGGCTACTGTTAAAATAACTGGCATCTCTGATGGGTTCCAGGTGGGTCTGTGAGATGGTATCCTCCTCCTCGTTACAGAGCTCTGCACGGCACATGTGGAATCACTCTGGTCAGATCCACTCAGACCTGTCCCCACCACCACCATCATGCCTGTATCGCTGTCTCTGTACAGAGGCGTCTTCAATGGGAGGGGTGGTGGGGTCGGGACCCGCTCAGGCACCACATGAAAGACAGACTGGGTGTGCCACCATATGCTTCTCAGAAAGATGGGGGATGGATAGAGGGTGGAAAAGAAAATAGGGATGAGAGGAAGGTGCTAATGTACTGTGTATAGGAACTTGGGAAGTTCTTTTGGATACATCTACAGGCAGATAGCATTAAGGATCAAATAATGAAACAATATGAGCTATATACTGAGCTCAGATCAACTGAAAGGAGGGAAAAGGTTGCTTGGTGGGCCCCATGTCTGCAGGACAGAGAAAAGCAGCTGTTCTAGTTAACACCACACACACCTCCTCACACTCTCCCAGGCCAATTAAGACACGTTGTTATGTTGTTAGTGAATGCTTACAATAAACTCCCCCTCTGTGTCTCACACACACAGACTCCCACAGAAGCTTACAGTCCACTCAAACATTACATTTCCTTCTCAAAAACTCATACAGGTCAAAAGTTTACATACCTTGCAGAATCTACAAAATGTTAATTATTTTACCAAAATAAGAGTTGTTGTTTTTTTATTTAGTACTGACCTGAATCAAATATTTCAAATAAAAGATATTTACATATAGTTCACAACAGAAAATAATAGTTGATTTACTGTGTTGTTACCTGAATAATCCACAGCTGTTTATTTTTTTTTGTTTAGTAGTAGTTGTTCATGAGTCCCTTGTTTGTTCTGGACAGTTAAACTGTCTGCTGTTCTTCAGAAAAATCCTTCAGGTCCCACAAATGTTTTGGTTTTTCAGCATTTTGTGTATTTGAACCCTTTTCTCAGCAATGACTGTATGATTCTGAGATCCATCTTTTCACACCGAGGACAACTGAGGTCCTCATATGCAACTGAATTATTCCAAAAGGTTCAGAAGGAAAAACTATGCATTAAGAGCCAGGGGTGTAAACTTTTGAAAACAGAACGAAGATGTGTACAATTTTCTTATTTTGCATAAATATGTTTTTTTTCCATTTAGTAGGCTACTGCCCTTCAGAAGCTACAGAAGATGCTAACATGTTTCCCAGAAGACAAAATAAACTTTGATCTTCAAATTCAAAACGTTTTCATCTTAATGCATCGTTTTTCCTTCTGGAGCATCAGAAGAGCATCAGAGTGAGCGTTTGAACCTTCTGTAATAGTTGCATATGAGTCCCTCAGTTGTCCTCAATATGAAAAGATGGATCTCAAAATCAAACAGTCATTGTTGGAAAGGGTTGAAATACACAAAAATGCTGAAAAACCAAAGAATTTGTGGGACCTGAATGGACTATATGTAAACATCTTTTATGTGAAATATCTTATTTGGAGCAGTACTAAATAAAATATAACATGCATTTTATTTTAGTAAAATAATCAATATTTTGCAGATTCTGCAAGGTGTATGCAAACTTTTGACTTCAACTGCCATCACTGACTCACTTTGTTGTTCCAAATCTTGTTTGACTTGTTTTTCTGTGAAACACAGATATTTTAAGAAATGTTTCAGTGTATTTTTGTCCATATAATGGTCACCAAAACTGGTTACCACCATTCTTTAAAATATCATTGATTGTGTTTCACAGAAGAAAGTCATAGGCCTACAGGTTTGATATGAGGGTAAGTAAAATTTCAATACCTTATTTAAAAATTCAAATTTAAAGAAATTAAGGCCAATGGATCTGTGCCGTATGTAAACTAACACATGAAAAGAAGGCTGTGAAGGACAGACACAGTCTGTTAAATGAGTACATTTAATACATCTTTCCAAAAATTTCCATTGAGCAAAAATTATTTTTGTCTTCCTTGCCCACAGAAAGTTTTCTTATAGCTTCATAACATTAGGGTTGAACCACCAATGTCACTTGGGCTGTTACTGACATCCTTACTACCTTTCTGGGCCTTGAACGTGGTAGTTGTGTTGCTGTCTATGCAGAGTCAGAAAGCTCTCGGATTTCATCAAAAATATCTTAATTCGAATAGATCTTACAGGTTTGGAATAACATGAGGACGGGTAATTAATGACACAATTTTCTTTTTTGGTTGAACTATCCCTTTAAGGATCCATAGATACAATGCAAATTCAAATAAACTTGATTAAACAAAAACTAGACACAAAAGACTAGTCCCAGAAGAAGAAAAAAAGGCCTGGAATACACAAAAGAGTCAAAGATACTATGTGTTTTGGAGAAAAACAGGATAAAAGTAAGTAGCAAGTGAGAGTATTATAGGAAAAGAAAGAATGAGCAAAAGAAAGACATACAGCTTTTTTCTCTCCAGACTGACATTTAAATCGGACACTATAAAGGCTATCATATTACCTCCCTGTCAGAAGAAGACAAAGACTTCAGAAGCTACTAGACCAGGGGTCCCAGCAGACCAATGATCCCACAGAAACCGCAGCCCTTCATGGGCTGATTAACCCCACTCATCCCCCTACTCTCCAGCTGCAAACACTACTGTGATCCCAGAGGAGAGAGAAAAAGAGGGGCTGAAGCAGGCTAACTGGGGCCAGGCTAAAGGCTAGGCTCAGAGCGGCTATGGCGATGTTTATTTGATGTTTATCCACTCAATAGAAGAGTGTGAATAAAAGATGAAGGGGAGACGCAGAAGGAGGAAGAGGAGAGATGGAGATGGGGGTGGGGCTTTTAGGGGAGATCAAAGTTAGAAAGTATATATCGACTGATAACTGAGATTTTTATTGTTTTACCAGCATTAAGGCGTAATTATCTAGAAGTGCTTTTAAAAGGGTACAGTAGCAATGAAAATTCTGCCATCATTTACTCACCCTCGTGTCATTCCAAAACTGTGTAGTATAAATGAAATTTAGACAGTTGAGGTCAAAAGTTTACATCCTGAATCTGCAAAATTTTAATTTTACAAAAATAAGAGGGATCTTACAAAATGCATGTTATTTTTTATTTAGTACTGATCTAAATAAGATATTTCACATAAAAGACATTTACACGTAGTCCACGAAAGAAAATAATAGTTGAATTTATCAAAATAACCCCATTCAAAAGTTTACATCCCCTTGATTCTTAATACTGTGTTGTTACCTGAATGATCCACAGCATTTTCCAGCATTTTTGTGTATTTGAACCCTTTCCAACAATGACTGTATGATTTTGAGATCCATCCTTTCACACTGAGGACAACTGAGGGACTCATATGCAACTATTACAGAAGGTTTAAATGCTCACTTATGTTCCAGAAAGAAAAAATGATGCATTAAGAGCCAGGGGTTCAAAACTTTTGAACAAAATGGAGATGTGTACTTTTTTCTTATTCTGCCTAAATATGATATTTTGTCATTTAGTACTGCCCTTCAGAGGCTACAGAAGACAGTTACATGTTTAATGTTAAATTTAAGTTTTAAGTTAAATTTCCTCTGATATTTTCATATGCATCATGTTGATCATAATCAAAGTTTTTACCCCCCGGCTCTTAATGCATCATGTTTCCCTCTGAAGCATCAGTGAGTGTTTGAACCTTCCGTAATACTTGCATATGAATCACTCAGTTGTCCTCAGAGTGAAAAGATGGCTCAAACAGTCATTGTTGGAAAGGGTTCAAATAAACAAAAATGCTGGAAAACCAAAGAATTTTTGGGACTTGACTGTTTAACTGTTCAGGATAAACAACGGACTAATGAACAACTGTCACTAAACAAAAAAACAGCTGTGGATCATTCAATAGTATTAAGAATCACTTTTGAACGGGATCATTTTTATAAATTCCACTATCATTTTCTCTTGTGGACGATATGTAAATATCTTTTATGTTTAATATCTTATTCAGGTCAGTACTAAATAAACAATAACATGCATTTTGTATGGTCCCTCTTATTTTGGTAAAATAAGCTCAGCTTACATACTGGTTTTGCTTACTATTTAGTATAAAAGAAGGCATACTCGGAAGCAGGGTTTATGAGCAGCGTGTTAACTTGGTAAGGTTAGTTTTCTTTGCTAAGTAGCTTTCCCAACACTAAAATACATATATTTCCATACACACTTCACACAGAAAGTTCCCAGGGCGGAATTCCACACACAGACACAGGAGGAATCCTAAAGCGATTAAGCAGGTGAAAGACGAGACAAGTACCAATTCAAAGCAAAACAAGAGCCCCACCCAGAGAACCTGAACTCCCGCTCAGGGCAGCGACAGCAAACACAGATCAAATCCTTCTCCCAACGTTTGAAACACTCCCTGGTGCTGTTTGCATGTGGATTAAATTTGTCATGATTCACTGGAAGGTGCATGATACACCCTTCAACTGCTGTTCTCAGGTCTGCCTGAGTGCTGTGTTATATTAGAGGAAACAAAAAAGGCAAGATCTAATGTTTCCTGTGAAGCATCCAGATTTCCTCAGTCTCTTGTTTCTGAATAATACACTAGACATGACAGACATTACATGTCCATGTGTGTGGTACGATTATGAATTACTTTCCGAACCATGATTCAGGCGTTTGACATTTCATAAAAAAAGTTAACGCTTTCGGAAGTCAAATAACAATGGGCTGTCAACACACCCCCAATTCAAGGCAAAATACTTTTTGTACACAATGAAAACAAAAAAAATGTTAAATAAAGCTGTTATTTTGTTTTCATTACGCACAAAAAGTATTCTCATAGCTTCATAAAATTAAGGCTGAACCACTAACCACATCCATGTCACATGGACTATTTTAATGATGTCCTTAATACCTTACTGGGCCCTGAACGTGTCAGTTAAGTTGCTATCTATGTAGGGTCAGAAAGCTAAAAAAAATCTTAATTTGTGTCCCAAAGGGTCCGGGTTTGGACCCATATATTGCACGAGTAAAAACCCTAATACGATCTCTCCCTCACAGCCAACTACGACCAACACATCACATTTCTCTGACCTGAGGCCAGAGTAACGAACCACAAAGGAAAGCAACACGATGCTTTTGTGTCCCAGTTACGTTTCATAAAGTATCAGTGCTCATCCGCAGAGGAAGTGAGCTTGTGAGGGATTTTCCATGAGCGTGTGAGTGTCAGAGGTCCGTCGCTCTACAGGATGAGATGTTGTGCTACAGAGACAGCAGTGTTTTATGAGGACGGACGAGGTCTGTTCTGTCTACTGAAGCACTGAGGAGTGTATCAGTGCATTCCTCTGCTGTCTGGTAATCTGTCCAAACAGCAGCAAACATGATCCGTTCAGTCAGTGTGGGAAATGAACAAACCCCTCTATGTTTGGGGAGGCAGATGAAGACGGATCGGTTTGAGAATTGCCCTGCAGCTGAACATTTGTATGAATGATGTTCACATACAGACATCACATACAGAACTGAGCTACTGGTCAAAGCACATCAAAAGACTAGTCTAGTCTTTTCTGTCTGGTAGGGTAGTAACAAAAACCATCAATAAGCTGCAAACCAGTGTTACAAGATAAAGAAATAACCCAGTAGAAAGTAGAAGAGCTCTATGATTTCCGCGATGCGGAAAACGCGGAATCCAGTCATAAAAACGGAATTTACTGAAAAACGCGGAATGTCATGGAATTTGTCAAAGTTTGAATGAATTATTCAAAAGTAGTTCAAAACGCAATATAGACTAGTATCTGTAAATATTACACTGCAAAAATGCCATTTAAATGCTCTGCGTGTCTCTGTTCTAATGAATGGAGCAGACAAGCGGTTTTGTTTACTACACACACTGAAGTGCGCGTGCCGCTTGCGGTGATTTCACTAAATGAGGACATAAATACATGAACAGTATCTACTGAGAGTCACTTCATGCGGATTTGCCTGTTCCATTTTAAGAAAAATTGCGTTATATCATATACACACAGAAATGTAAAGGTAGACATGGTGCCAGATATATATTACTACTATTACTACTACTACTAAAATGAAACAAACATTATTTTTTAGGGTATAATAACACAACATTTTTTCCATGTTTTAATTTTAATAGTAAATTCCCCTTTGTTTGCCAAAAAAAAGTTTGCTTAATTTTCAATAATTAAAAGATAAATTAAATTCATTTTTTTATGCCTTCATTTGATAACCAGAACATTTTAAATACACAACACAGAATTTCTGAGTGTAAAAAAAAAAAAAATTTATATGGCTATTTTAAGAATAAATTTGAATAAATTAAGTATGCATTCAAATAATTAGACAGAATTTGATAATAAAACATATGGTGAGAAAAAATAAAACATTTAACAGGGGCCTAAACATGTCATTTTTGTTAAAACTTTATTAAATTGATGTGAAATCGTGTAAGTTTCATGATTTTAATTAATAAGACATGCTCTTTGATTAATAAAATTTTATTTAACTGTTAAAAAGGAGTTGAGGAAAATTAAAATGGGAAAAAGCAGAATCCAGAAAAATTTAAACGGAATTTTGGAAAAACTAAAACAGAATTCACAGGGTCCTAAGTATAATATACTTCAAATCTTTACAAATATTGATAGACATTTTGTACTGACATTACCCAAATCTAATGCTGAAGTCAATTTTGTTTGCTGTTGTAAATTACATAATTGTCTCATGCTCAAATTCCTGTCTACCCCTCATTGACAATGCACACACAGCTGCTGCGCTGCAGACAAACTAATCTAAAGGCACACACATACGCAGTCTTACACAAAGACAAGCAGGAGAGTGGGTATAACAAAGAAAACATATTTCTGTATTTTTAGCTCTTTCTCATCCCACAGGACTAAACCAAGTCTGGAATAAAAGTGCAAGCTCTCCAGCAGTGGTCAGTGCAAATATGCTGAAATGGCATAAATCTAAAACACATTTGACCACACACGCACACTGTTCAACACAAAGCGTGTTTGTTCAGAGGGGTCGAGGTGTGTTGTAGGGATCCTGTGGCTGAGTGTGTGCAAAAAGGTGTTTTATTATAATTTTATTGCCTGTGTGGTTAAGTGTTTCCACACCACCAGTGCTTCCTGAAAAACATCCTCCTGTTAGAAAGTGACTTTGTTGGTGAACTGGGGCACATGTATGTCAGCATAGTTGTGGGAGGGCAACTAGTGTGTGTTTATTAAAAACGAAAGAGTGTGGAAAAGCAAAGATAGGCCAGAAAGAGCAGAAAGAAAGCTTTTCCCTATTGTTTGATGATGGTCATCTTGTGTTTTAAACACAAACCTAATCTTCTCTTAAAGGATTAGTTCACTTCCAGAATAAATATTTCTTGATAATTTACTCACCCACATCCAGTCATCCAGTTCTTGTCTTTCTTTCTTCAGTTGAAAAGAAATTAAGGTTTCTGAGGAAAACATTCCAGAATATTTTTCTATATAGTGGACTTCAATGGTGGCCAACAGGTTGAAGGTCAAAACTGTAGTTTAAAGGCAGCTTCAAAGCGTTCTACACGATCCTAGACAAGAAATGAGGGTCTTATCTCGCAAAAATAATTTTCAATAAAATTAACATTTATATACTTTTTAACCACAAATGCTCATCCACGAATTCATGCATTACGTAGTCAGGCAGTGTAGGGCATATTACTTTAAAAATGTAATTAGTTATAGTTACTAGTTACTTCTCACAAACAGTAACTCAGTTACAGTAACTAATTTTCAAGGAAAGTAACTATTGTGTTACTTTTTTAAAAAAATATATCAAATAACTTGGATGCCCCCAATATTAATTATGGTAAATAAATAAAACATTGTACACTAATCTATACTATTTTAATGTTGCTGTGAGACAATGTGAGCAACACCTTTCAGGGGCTAAATATCACGTCATTGGGGTCGCTTCAACCCCGCAGACATGAAAAACATCCCATGGCAACACTGTTAACCCTCTGTGGTCTCGCTTTTTCTTGATAACCACGAAAAGAAAAAAAAATACTCATCATACATCAGTTTTGATCGTACAGATATTGTTTGAAACTGCAAAGGGTCTACTTTTATAGGTGTATAGTCATAGTAACAAGAAATGTGCTTTTGTAAAATAAATAAAATACATAGGGTGCACTCTCTGTCGTCTCGGTCTCCATCACCTCTCTTCACAGACACGCAAATAAAACAGCCTGAAAATTCGCGAATTCGTGCCTCACGGACACGAGAAATATATGTATAGAAAGCATTAAATGTGAATTTTTAAATGAAGTAAATCACGGCGAAAACAAACATTCTCTGATAAAGTAATTCATATGATACCAACGCAAGCTCCAGTTTTTTCCGTCTAAACTTTTCAAATTTTAAACATCCACGTGAGAAGTGCAGATGTGGGGTAAACGCCCACATCATCTCCATAAACAAACGTGAACATTCATCAAGTTCATCTTGGCTACTTTTAGTTTCGGAAAGAAGATGCACTGAGAGAAATAAGTCAGAAGTTACTTTGGAAGATGAATGTAACGCGAAAATCATAGTAACGGCGCATTTTATTGTCAGTAACGGTAACGGCATTGTAATGGGGAAACAGTAAGAAGAACAGATCCTCGCGTGAGATCATGTTAATTTGGACATTTAACCTGTTGCCTCCTATTGAAGTCCACTATATACAGAAAAGTCCTGGAATGTTTTCCTCAAAATTTCTTTTCAACTGAAGAAAGACAAGAACATTTTGGATGATATGGGGGTAAGTAATTTATCAGGAAATTTTTATTCTGGAAGTGAACGAATCCTTTAAAGTGAGCATGTGTAGACTGCTGTGACTATTGTGTTGTTTCACAGTGGGGCTTAAAGAGAGAGGTGAAATGAATACACATACACACACTCCACAAAAAGTCTACACTCCATAAAGCTTCCTCCATTTGTCTTCAGACAACTGTTCAAGTGCTAATGGCATATTGTCACGAATGACTTACTTTCTTCTTTGGAACACAAAAAATGAATTTGACCTATCATTTCAAAATAATGAATAAAGATTGAGGACTTCAAGCTTTGGAGTGACACAAGAGCACCATAAAACTATCATAAAAGTGACTTGTTCATAATACAATAGTTTTGTGTGGAAAACACTGTGAAATTGAATTTGTCATCCCTTTGGATGGAGTTTGGCCATGTGAGTTTGTGGAAAAAGTAGCTGTGAATTATTTTAAAGAATCAATTGATCATTCTTTTTGAATGAATCATTCTTTTGAGCCAGGTCTTTTTCAGCATTACTCACTCATTTACTTCACAAAACCAGTCTGAATGATTTGTTTACAAATAAAACTTATCCRGGTTTTGAGTTAAATTGACRGACTGGATGTTCCAGTTGGCTAAAAAATGTTTTTGTTTATGTTCTGCAGAAGGAAGTCAGTCGTACAGATTTGGAACGACATAAAGTAAACATCTTCAGGTCTCATTAATCACATATTGTTAAATCTTACTGATGTGACTTCTCACGGAAAAAGTCATTTAAAATATGAATCTGAACTGTTGAACTGCTCTCTGGTGAACCGGTCCCTTTGCGTAGTCGCAAAGCATTACTGTTGTAAGAGCATTTCACGGTGAATAAAACGTCCTGGGGTCTGTGTGGCATTTCCTTTGTACAGCCCGGTCACAGTGGGACATGAGGCCCTGGTTTGACTACACGCCACACACACAGACATATGAACACACACACACACACACACCCTTAAACTATGTAATCCAAGTCATGTGAAGAGTGAAGGAGAAAATGAAGTCTAATAAGAGAGTTCAGAGAGGACACGAGAAGGAGCAAGAGAGAGGGAGAAGGGTTTTAGAAATGACAAGGAAAGGAGAGAGGGGTTGGAGGGAAAGATTGAGCGACAGATGGGGCTGGAAAATCCATGTTTATTTTTACTGAGCGACGACAGCAGCCCACGAGCTATAACTCCAGCACACAGACGTTCAGACACAATGAGCTTTATGTTTGGTGAGTGAAGCTCAGCTCACCTGCTGAAGAGCATCACTTACCCACGCAAAAGGAGACCGACAGTGAGAAAGAGAGAGGCTCTGTTTCAAACCCTAGTGAGCCTACTACCTAGACTTAATCATCATTTGTTATAGGTGCTACTAATTAGGGGTCGACCGATACGTGTTTTTCAGGGCCGATGCAGATTATTACAGAGTAGATTGATAACTGATATTTTGAAATGATAAACATGTCTGGTGTATAAATGAAAATGAATGTCAAAATTAAGAATAACAAGGGCTCTGACAAAAACGTTCTTTAAATTCTGTAAAAATAGTTTATCTGCAAATCGGTTTTGAAAATGCTTGGCCAATAATCAGACAACCCCTACTAACAATAAATGTCCTTTGTTGGTAAGGAATACAACAATAAGTTGTGACTGGCCTATATTAAAGATAACCCTTTAATTAAGAGTATATATTATAGATCAGTATATTTATATATAATTATTGAGCAATAATAAATAGAGTCAGAACCAATAATAAATGTTAATTATATTTTAAACACAATCAGTCAAAAGTTTTTGAACAGTGAGATTTTTAATCTTTTTTAAAGAATTTTCTTCTGCTCAAAAGCCTGCATTTATTTGATCCAAAATACAGAAAAAGCAGTAATATTGTGAAATATTTTTTACTATTTAAAAAAACTGCTTTCTATTTGAATATATTTTAAAATGTAATTTATTTCTGTGATCAAAGCTAAATTTTCAGCATCATTACTCCAGTTTTCAGTGTCACATGATCCTTCAGAAATCATTGGAATTTGCTGATTTGCTGTTCAAGAAACATTTATTATTATATTATAAACATACTATTATTATTATTATTATTATTATCAATATTAAAAACAGCTGAATACATTTTTCAGGATTATTTGATGAATTGAAAGATCCAAAGATCAACATTTATCTGAAATAAAAAAGCTTTTGTAACATTATACACTATACCATTCAGAAGCCTGGAGTCAGTATTTATTTATTTGTTTTACTTTTATTTAGCAAGGATGCTTTAAATGTATCAAAAGTGATGATAAAGACATTTATAATGTTACAAAAGATTTCTATTTCAGATAAATGATGTTCTTCTGAACTTTCTATTCATCAAAGAAACCTGAAAAAATTCTACTCAGCTGTTTTCAACATAATAA
>JAHKKF010525253.1:0-13277 GCA_019740295.1 Labeo calbasu | reverse complement strand
CTCTGACAAAACCCAGAAGCAAATTTAAATCCAGTTTGATTTAAAACCAAGGAAGTGTGATCACGCTCACTGGCAGTTTTTCCAGTGCTGGGGCCACTAGAATGCATCTCTGATATCTCCTGTTGCATCATTAAAAATGGTGAGAAAGGCAAAAAGAGGAAAGAAGGAGCCGTGATGATGCTGATATTTAGAATAACAGCTCCATTAGGAGATGCTCCGTTATATGCCGCATAACACCCTCTGGCCACATGTGCTAATGTTTCATGCTGATTATCCTCCAGACCACGGTGCCATGATATTAACGCACACTTAAATGACATAAAAAAGCCTTTAGGAAAGTGTTGCTGGAGTTGGACTGACACACACACACACGGGTGGGTGTGCCTGTGTGTGGGTTCCAGAATGGACCACCTTGCCAAGCATCTGCTATGGAAGGAAGCCAGAGTAAAATCTGGGCCATGGTGCATCTCTCTCTCTCTCTCTCTCACTCTCCCTCCTTCAAGTGTCAGCTGTACGGAGCAGACACCGAGCGTGTTTTCTGTGATCAAAACAATGGGAACACGTGTTCTATCTCTCTCTCTGTGAAAGGAAAGATTTTCTCCATCAAATGTCCTTCCAAGTACGGTGACAGACGGAGCAAAAAGTAAAGGCTAAAGGAGGGAGGAAAGATGTTCTGATAAGGAGGGAGAGAAATGAGAAAAGACGGACGGATCTGGAATGGCTAAAGTGACGACTTCAGAATGTTAAAACAACGACTCGCCAGTGACGTGTCTTTAAAGGGACAGTGCATCCAAAAATTAAGATGTTTTTTTTTCATCATTTACTCACCCTGGCTTGTCTATGTAACAAAAAATGAAATATTTAGAACAGACCGAGCTGTCCAAGCTGCTGTTTTCCATACTATGAAAGTGAATGATGACCATGTCTGTCAAACAAGAGAATAAAATTTTAACATTAAATTTCAGTCTGTTCATCCCACAAAGCTATCATATGGTCTCATAAAACTTGAAATATAGTGCAAATATAATAAATTGTAGCATTGAATACTTTTACGATGCTTTCGTTGTGCTTTTTTGTCCTTGGTGGCAGCTTCTAGTCCCCATCCACTTTCATTGGACATTCTGACTGGTTTGTGTTTCTCAACCAGGAGGTATGATGACTTTATTTATTTACAATATTTACTTTCACCACCGCCTAAAATAGAGCTCTAAAATACTGTGTAGAACCTGAGTTCCCTAGTGGAAAATAAATATACTAAAATTTATTTGGAATACATTTATTTTACGCTAAGATTACCGGAAATACACTACCTGTCAAAAGTTTTTTTTTTTAAATTCTCTTCTGCTCACCAGGCCTGCATTTATTTGATCCAAAATACAAAAAATATCTTTACTATTTAAAATAACGGCTTTCTATTTGAATATATTTGTATAAATGCAATTTATTCTTGTGATCAAAGCAACATTTTCAGCATCATTACTCCAGTCTTCAAAGTCACATGATCCTTTGAAAATCATTCTAATATGCTGATTTGCTGTTCAAGAAACATTTTTAATTATTATCATCATCAATACTTAAAACAGTTGAGGACATTTTTCTTAGGATTCTTTCATGAACAGAAAGATCCAACGATCAGCATTTATCCAAAATAAAAAGCTTTTGTAACATATTATACACTATACCATTCAAAAGCTTGGAGTCTGGAGAAATTACAGAAATTACTACTTTTATTTAGCAAGAATGCTTTATATTGATCAAAAGTGATGATAAAGACATGTATAATGTCACAAAAGATTTCTATTTCAGATAAATGCTGTCCTTCTGAACTTTCCATTCATCAAGGAAACCGGAAAAAAAATTCAGAATATTAAAACGATTTTTGGAGGACCATGTGAGAGAAATAATGATGCTAAAAATTCAGCTTTGAAATCACAGGAATAAATTACATTTTAAAAATATATTCAAATAAAACTGCCGTTTTTGCTGTACTTTGGATCAAATAAATGCAGGCTTGGTGAGCAGAAGAGACTTCTTTAAAAAAACAAAAAACATTAAAAATCTTACTGTTCAAAAACTGTGACTGCTAGTGTGCATTCACATATTTATGTGCTTAATAAAAATACTCTACAAATGTACTTTTCATATAGTAAACTGGTATACTTAAAGTCTGCTAAATTGGAACAACTAATCTTGTACTTAATGCACTTTAATTGTGTGAAAGTAGTGCTGAAGTCCAACTAAAGCTGAAGTGTATTTGATTGTACTAAAGTGGAGCTTTTGCAAGTATACTTCAAGAAAACATTAAATATCTTGTGATTAAAGACTGTTATTATTTAAAGATCATAAAATAGTGACATTAAAATACATTATAGGCTTAACTTTAAGAAATGTGCATTTTGCACAAGTAGTACTTCAAATAAAATTTAATTATAATTTTTATATCAATAAGACTCGAATGATATGTCAGTAAATATACAGTTATTAGATTTGAACTGTATTGAATTTAAACTGAAATGTATTTTAAATATATTTTTACTAGATTTATTATTATTTCTTTTTTTTTAAGATACAACTTTTGGAATACTGAAATTGATTTATGTTAATTTTAATTTTGATTATTTTGGTTGCATTTATAAATCACAGAAACTAGAAGTGGCCATAAATTAAAGTAAGATATGAAAACAAAACTAGTGCCATTCTGTAATGTAAAACGGGGCCTAGGTTGAGAACCACTATACTAAAGTACTTCATGGAAATAAGAAACTCTTGAGTTTAGAACAACATGAGTGTAAGTATATTATGACAGAGACTTTATTTTTCTGTGAAATATCTTTTTAAGAGTGAAATGCGGTTTTAAAAAGAGGGAGAAAAAAGAAAAAGAAAGCGATGCTGTGAAGTATCTAAAGGAACCCAGTGAAAATGAAGGAAATGAAAGCGTGTTTGAAGAGAGATGAGGAGAGAGAAGCAATGAGGATGAACTTCTGTCTTTCAAGAGTTTTCTGAAGGGAATTTTGACACAGACCATTACACAGGAGAGACGGATTACGCTGTGGAAAACAAATACATACGCAAACGCAGAGATGAAGCGGGACTAAAAACAGCTCTCATGCTGGTCTTTCACAAATCTGAGTGTATAATCTCCCACAATACTGTACATCACATATGAATTGTTTGCTGTACATCTAAATCATATCTATTGTATTTATGTGTCTTTAATGGATAGTTCACCCATAAATGAAAATTCTGTCACTAATTACTTACCCTCATGTCGTTCCAAACCTGCAAGACCTTCATTCATCTTTGGAACACAAATTAAGATATATTTGATGAAATCCGATAGCTTTCTGACCCTGCATAGACAGCAAAGCAACTGACATGTTCAAGGCCCAGAACGCTAGTAAGGGTATCGTTAAAATAGTCCATGTGACATCAGTGGTTCATCCTTAATTTTATGAAGCTATGAGAACAGTTTTTGTGTGCAAAGGAAAAAAAAAACGACTTCATTCAACACTTTCTTCTCTTCCGTGTCAGTTTTTGACATGCGTTCAGCAGAGAAACTTGACACATGCTACTGATGCGTCCATCTCACATTTTTCATCGTCTGTATATTCTGGTTCAAATAAGTATGAGGTAGTTCAGCTGCTATCAAAAAGCTCTTGGATTTATCAAAAATATCTTAATTTGTGTTCCAAAGATGAACGAAGGTCTTACGCACATGAGGGTGAGTAATTAATGACAGAATTTCCATTTTTGGCTGAACTATGCTTTTAAATAGGTGAAACTAAACAGTACAAAATGTTTAGGTTGTCTGAAGGTAGGATTCTCTCTATGACATCATAGTCTAAATCCCAGATTATAACACATCTATGCCTTCCAATACACTAAGCAGCAGGGGGCATATGATTAGATTTATTTTTATTATTGTACGGACCTGATTAACTAGACCTGTACTGTATGGAGCTATATATAACATCCAACTCCCACATGTTTGGTTTAGCAGGTGAGGAGACTCACAGGCAGCAGAAGTGGGATGGCACAGCCAGCAACGGGGAGGTAAGTATAACATAGGGAGCTGCTCTTTGAAATGCTGTCTACCACCTGCAAATGCCAGGATTTGCGGCTTTAATGATGGCAAAACTTTTCTTCCTTTAAATCAAAGAACTGCATAATTAATCCAAAAAGAGACTGCAATTAAGGCTGCTTAAGACTTTCATGAAAGTGTCAATTGCAGCGTTCCATTTAAGTCTACTCCTGTTATGTCAAAATGTTTAATTTAAGTGATTTTTTGCAGTTGAACATTGTAACCAATTATAGACGCCGTGCTTTTGAATGCAACGGTGAATCAGAGGTCTTTAAATTGCTCTAAAGCCCCATGATACACCAAAACGACATCAAAGACAACTGTGTTGTCACTTTGTGTCGCCTACATCCAGGCAAAAAAGTTGTGCTTGAACACACTGCAAAGACTATAGCCAATTGCCAAAAATAATAGTTTTGGATTTTATGTGGGAGGAACTGTCTATACCAGCAGGCGGCAGTAGCCTACATTCATTATGTGCGCTATTCAAGTGTCTGTGCGGAGTGTGGAAGCTGAACAGTAGCGTGCTACTGCATGACAAATGAAGGCGCTAGTGCGGTCACATGCTCTTAAAATACTCCATAACTTTCTGTCAGGCACATAAGAGTAATACATCTTTCAAATCTGTAAAGACTTTATTTGCGTGCACTCAAAATAACCACGAAACATTGTGCTTTTGTAAAATAACGAACGCTCTCTGTGAAACTTCGAAACTCTGTGTATATTTGCCTTTCAGACATGAAAAATATATCTATAGAAAGTGAAATGTCTACTTTTAAATGAACCAATTTAAATAGAAAACAAATATTCTTAGATTACGTAATCTGTATGAAACATGCATACAGGCGCATCAATACTGCGGAGATGACGAGTCAGTGTCGCTGACTTCATCTCTTAAGCCAAAAAATCAATCAATAAATTGTTAAAACGGTGATGCACTCTCCTTGCTGTTTTTCCCAGACACATTCTTTTTTTTTTTTTAATGTTGCGCTGTGGCAAGCTTATTTTGTGTGTGCTTGAACGCTTTTTAGGCTTTGTAGGCAATTAAAGGCTCATTATAATAATTTCTATGGTTTATTACTAAACGTGCGACTAAGAGTCGACTAATGCTTCAAATAAATGACTACTAGTCGACCAGAAAAATTCTTAGTCGAGGACAGCCCTACAAAAAAAAAACCACACACACACACAAATAAAGCAGGTCTTGCTTAGCATTTTAAATATAAATAATGTTTATCCATTGGTCTTTACTTTCTTTGTTCCAGGTGGCTATGTTGTAATGAAAATATTCGCATGTTGGAATGTTCAGGTAAGATGTAAAATTAAAAGAGCCATCGCTCTTTGCTCGCTTCGTCACTTTTGCTTTTTTCTGGTGTTTTCTGTTTTGCTAAGATGAGCAGCCAATCATGATCTCTCTCACTGACTCCCCAACATGGTTCAAAATGCTCAATCGGCCAAAAAGCCGCCAACTGGGTCTGTCGATGGTGCAGAACACACTGAGAAAAACTGGACTGAGAGATGCTCGATGGCGGCCTTACTTTGGTCGACAGACATTCATTGGCTGCATTAGGGCTATCAAGAACAAAAACTGGCCCTAATGAGTGATGTTTAAACAGTCCTGTCCACAGATGCATGTTGAGAGTGTCAGTTACGTGAAGGCACATGAAAATTAGCACTAAATAAACATGATTAAAAACTCAAAAAGAAGCTTTAGAACTTTAAAAGTAATTGGACTTTTGAATTCATATTTTTCTAACTTTCAGTCTAGGCACCTTATACAGTGCACTGCAAGCCAGAAATGCATCAAAATGCTCCCATTATAATCAGCAAGGTATACACAGAGTAAATTAGAGGTTTAATGCGGAGCACATAGCAGGAGTCCAAATCTCAGAGCATGGATGGTCAGTGAGTGCACACTGACCAGCAGGACTCAAACAGCCTGTGTAACGTGGATCTGTGTAAATCTGCAGTGAGTGACAGCCTCAGTGATTATAATGGAAGAGCACTAGAATTTTATATTGCTTGCTCGCTGTGTATAATTTATCTCAAATTTGATTCACAACTTTATTTTCATGCCGCAAAGTAGCCTAGTAGTCGAAGCAGTCAAGCGTTCAGGCAATCTTGATTTACTGATGTATAAAAAAAAGTCATTCCACAACACACTTCTCATTTAGTTTTGTACATGTTGCCTTAAAAACAATATAGCATGTAGAGAATGCAGTCCTCTCATGTAAATTCTATTAACTGAAATTGATAACTGTAATATTATAGCTGTATGCACACAGTATAATGTTACACACATACATCCCTGCACAAATGGACAAAGGCATGCATATAGAGCAGATAGAGCACATAGTGTATGCGTCACACGCGTTAAAAGAAAAAGAGAAGAGGGGTCTCAAGAGCTGACAACTTGCCTAACAATGAAAGACTCCCACCTACCCGTGCTCTGCTTTCTGCCTGTCAGGGTCTATGGTGAATAATCTTGATTCATATTCACTCTCATGCATAACCTGCATTTACTACTGTTGTTATATTAATATTATGCATGTTTATTCATATCCACACATATGCACCACATTTATTTATTTGTTACTGTATCATTCCCCTAATAATGCCTTTTGCATTGTTCTTTATTGTAACTAGTGCTCTGGCAAAACAAATATGCCATTATTTGTCACGCCAATAAAACACATCGTAACACTGAAAGGAAGGCGGAGAGAGAAAGAAAAGCAAAAAGACAGAAAAAAGGAGCCTCGGGGAGAGTAAAAAATGCTAATGTAAAAAGTACAAACTGTACCAGTGGCAGATGCTGAGAGGGAAAGGATAGAATAAGAGAAAGAGAGGGAGAGATAACTAAGCAGCATCTGAATGGAAATGGACAGAATGCAGAGCAGAGGGACGATGCGGAGAGAAACACAGATAAACAGATTGTGTGAGCGAATAAAGAGAGCATTTTTAAAACGGGCGTCTTAAAACACACACACATACACATATGTGTGACAGAGGGGGAGAGAGAGAAAAAGAGAGATCGAAAATCTCATCCCTTTTCTCCTCTCGATTTATTACATTTCCTCCTTCTGAAATGACAGGAGTAATTTTAAAATGTCTCATCGTGCCACCCTTCAGCACACAGACACCTACACGCATGTGGAAGAGAAGAGTTCAAAAGGGATTGTTTCAGAGATTGTACTCGAGATTAAAACTGCGAAAAACCTCATTAAAACTGACACTAAATGAGACTTCAAGTAGAAGCGTCGGCCGTGTAAACATCACCCAAATTACACAGGTACCAAAACCCTATTTCTAAAATAGTTCACAGCTGCGTATCTCCTCTATAATAACGATGCTCCTCTCCTCAGCAAATACGCTCGGCGTAAAAAGTTTGAGCGGCGAACGCGTTCAGAAAGATCATTACGGGTGCCGGATGATTAAAGGCGGCGTCATTAGGAAAGATATCATTAAAACAGAGAGGATGAGCTGCTAGAAACCACATGTGTTCAATTATTGGGCTGAAGAGGTGCAGTGCTACAAACACACTCGCTGAAGGTTCAACTCAATCTTCTGTTTTTAATCATTAAAGCTTCGCTGCAGCTCAGACAGCCCTCTAGGCTGGAAAAACACCTATCAAAGTTTCACAATTCCACTTTTTTTCTGAAGAAGGTAATAAAGTCTTGATGTATATGTGAGGGAAGCTGCATTAGCTGTGGCCTGGCACCCCGGAGCAAATAAATGCACGAGTATAACATGTTTGGACAGCTCGAACCGCATCCGATTAGGCACGTTTGGTGTCGCGACTAAGAGCCGGCGTTTCGCCGTCCTCCTCCTCCTTCATGTATAAATAAGCTTTCCTAAAGTGCTAGTCTCTGTAAACAAGAAAACTACTTAGCGCCTTCATTACAGTACACTAAACTGCCTATTCTGTGTTTTTGCTTTATTAAATTGAGAACAGTCTATAAAACTAAGTGAGGCGAAACAAAAATCGACCTAACGTCAAAATTGGAAAGAGCCGGGTAATCTGCTCATATACGGTGTAACTTTTGTAAGGAACAATGATGCTACTTGCAAATTTGATTTGAAACAATTTTCATTTTTAAATCATTTTGTTCTCCCTCCTTTTTTTTTTTTTATTAAACTCACTGGTAATTGTGTTACAAGCCCAGATGCTTAACTGTAAGTACGCCGCCATCCGTTCTATTCGAAAATCCTTTTAATGGTTCTCAGGCTTTAGCCCTCTCATAAATCTCTGTGTGCCCAAGAGATTATTCTCCAGACTGGAGCGTTAGATTGTCTGCTGCAGGCCTCATCATCGCTTGGAGTTAAATACAAAAAAAAAAAAAAAAAAACACACACACACACACACACACCAAGGAAGATTTCAATCCGTTATTAATCACCTACAACACTGAACTACGAGCAATACGGCTGTTAACGCATTTTATTAGTATTTTATTAATGTGCCTTTGACTTTAGCCAGCGCGCACAAAGAGCTCTAACAGATTTCATTCCGTCGTGGTCACCTTGTAACCCACATCATCTCATCTGTTGCGTTTATGAGTGGTTCTGGGGCAAGTGACCCAGAATGTTCAGAAAGAAAAAAAAACGATCCATTTCCTGCTCCTCTGAAGGGCATATAGATTAATAATGTCAGCCGCGTCAGATGGGGCCACTCAGACCATCTTCTCAGTTATAGAGAATAAATTCTCTCCGTTTTCATGTTTGACACACATTTCCGCCGCCACATAAAGAGCTACAGATGTTTCAAAAGCATCTAATAATGCGTTCATAATAACACCGCAACTGTTACCTCTTAAATACACGCACGTAGTGCGAATCAAAAGAGTTTTATCGTCCATCTCTCAGAGGAGCAGGAAACATCACATCTTCGCAACCGTAAACCCTAGCTCCTCGTACACCCATCTCTCTCTTTCCCTCTCCTCCCAATGGTACGACAGCCTCTGATGGCTGAACTTTAAATGACAGAGATGAAATTAATTCATAGGTGAAAATCCATCATTTCAGATCCGGAATCTGTGCCACCTACAAGCATAAAGAATTAATAGAGTAATCTTACTGCGAGGCAAGAGAGAGAGGATGAGAGAGAGGGAGGATGGGAGAGAGGTCATTTTATTCTAATTTGTACCTCTGACAATTTCCTGTCAGAGGATAAAGCAACACAAAAAAATAAATAATCGAATATATAAAGAAATAAATAAATTGAAGAACGGAACAAATAAAAGCATATTTCTGTCTGAATATGAAACGAAGGCCTGTTCCACTGCTATTAAATGAGAAGATGAAAAGCAAGAGAGTGATTTTTTTTTTATCTCCGTGTTTTCTGTATTCATATGCGTTAGTGGGCGTCATAATTCAATACAGAGGGGAGGTGTGACTGTGGTGAGGGGGGGGCATGGCTACGTGGGCAGCATATAGACATACATTCACTTTGCTGAGGTGTGTGCGTTTGTGTGTATGTGTGTTGCTGTACGTAAAGCCACTATGGCAGAACAACTGTTTTGTTAGTGTAGTATACTGAAAAATAATTACTGTTAAAGTTGCATATAACACACAGACACACTGTGAGTGCTTTAGTGGTTCAATAACTTGACATACAGAGACAGACGCACACACACACACAAATGTTGTGGAATGTCGGTGTTGGTAAGACAGTAGAGTGCCTGCTTTGAGACGTGAAAGCCCAATGCATTTACACACTGGCGTCTTGAGGATTGACTGTTACATGAGCTAATCTCTCACAAGAAACACACGCCCTCAAAAACAAAAAAAAAGAAGTGTGGTGAACGGCTGTTCCCTCATGCTCAATTTGTACTGTAGATGTATAGTTTTTCAATTCCTCCAGACATTCATTGGATTAATTGTATTATTATCTGATAATCGTACATCCTGCTCTCACCGCCGCGCGTCTGTCTCAATTCCGTCACCTTTGACTTTCATTATAATCTCATTTTACCATTTCAACACTCTGTAAATTAAAAACCTTTAGCATGGTAATGAATTTACTGCGGCTGTGTAATCTGCAGTCTGCTGTCATTTGAAGACGAACAAACTGCGGCATTTATCGGCACTGGAGCCGTGACACTGGGTGAACTGTGAAGGCGGGTGCCTGCGCTGAGACAAGGGACCTGGTGGCTCCCGACAGGAAAAGACTCTTTTAGCACCTGCTATGGCTGGCGATCTCAAGAGACCTGGGAACACAGGTGCTGCGAGCTCTTATAAAAGCCATCTCGAATCTACAGTACACAGCAAGCTAACATGCGAGCGGATGGTGTGAAATGCAGGGAGACTGTTGAGAAGCCATCGAGTGCTGCGCTGAAGCTAAATTAGTAAATTAGCATGTCTTTCTGTGGTGTTGCTCTCAGGGAAACGGTTTGGGAAAAAATGTGACAGTTGTAGTAGTGCAAAATCAGGCACTGCTACCGAATATCTGAATATGTGCGTACATGCTTTCCCGGTTATTATTTTTTAGAGAGGAAGAACCTTCTTTACTCTGCTAGCACATGGTTGTCTACACCTCATGAGAAACTGTGTAATTGGCTTCATGAGCTCAGCGTATGAACGGTTCCAGTGCATTTCACTGACAGCGTCAATGGAGAAGCTTGATATTAAAACCCCTCTGTACTGACCCAGGATTTCGAGATATTTAAATGAAGTAAAGCTCCTGTTTCCTACCTGTTACGCACACACAGAGGCACGCACGCGATGCAGTCTGGCCTTAATGCGCCTGTCCAGCCTTTGTAATTAATTTTCATTTGCATCTATTGGATCAGGAGAAATTAATTAGATCTCTCTGGACACAAAGATGGTATCCATACCACATCCATCTTTCTGTGTGAGAGCGAGAGAGCATGTTCACTGCCCACTCAGAAGGAAGCCAAACATGATTCACCAAAAAGATTCTTTGAGGCCAATGTAAGTCTAGATGAAAAACATTTTTTGTGAAGGTTCTTATTATTCAATATGCCAGTGCTTTCTTAATGGGCTATATCATGTAACATTTTTCTGCTTTTATAACATTAGTCAAGGTTTCCTTTTTCAATGCATTTAGTTTAGCATTTACAAATCAGTTATAATTGGTTAACCTCTCTGCATGGGAATGAAGTCATATAAGGCTATATAGTTGACACTGCGCTATTCTTTAATCACAGGATTTTTGTAAAGCTAGAACCACATTGCGACAGGTTCAGGAAGCAATCCATGCAGACAGGGTGAGTGATAGTCGTAATAAACTGGTAAGAATCCCCTACAACTAGCATAAATTTCGAATAGTCTCTCTTACGTGATTTCAAATGATGTTAAAGGAGTCACTGGATGTAAAACTCACTTTTCATGTTGTTTGAACATAAATATGTGTTGGTGACGTGTCCACACAACCACCCTATAATGATAAAAATCCACCCAGTTTTTGTAAGTATTTTTTTTTAATCTTTTTAAGTAATATCCCCTTTTTCAAATCAAGCCATTCTCAATGTCTTGTCAGTGTCACATAGACTGTAAAAAAAAGTTGAAAAGTGAAGCCAAAGCATCTCAGTATGGACGCTGCCATCTTGGAAGAAAATGACGTCATTTGGAGCCAGAGTCTGTGCAGTAGCGTCGTGAGGTGGAGCCGCCGTATCAAAGTCCYGCCCCAAACTCTCGCAGACCCAATTGCAAGATCACAGTCATGACACCAAACCCGTTTTTATAGCATCAAATAACTACCTAAAAGTGAACTTATTAGAAAAACAAACACTTGAACATAAATCAGAATGATAAGAACTACCTCAAACGATGGAAACCATCTTTGGCAAAAAATCTATTTGAAGTGTAATTTGATTATTTAGTTTTGCTCACGTCCCATTAGATTACATGGAGAGGGCGGGGTTTATGACCTATACTGCAGCCTGCCACCGGGGGGCGATCAAATCGTTTTGGCTTCACTTTTCAGGACTCGTGCGGCACACTTGATGGGACATCACACTGACCAAGGGTGCTCCCACGATAGTTGATTGACACAGCTGTCTTACCTTAGACCCACCCTGAGTGAGCTGTAAATGGTCTGACCCCAATCGTTTCGTCGCCTGACGCAGAAGATTAACGTTACTTTGTTTTTGAAGGAAATGCACCCGGTGATCTACAAAAATGCATCTATGTCCGTGCAAATTATTCGTGACCTACAGCAGAAGTGAGTATAAGGGCTTTTTATGCATCTTTGCAAATCGGCTTTCCTAATAATGCGCTAGTTAGCATGTTTCGCGGCTAAACGTTGCTAAATGAGGCTAAAGTAAACAGTACTGCTCATCACCCCACAGAAGAGAAGGGCGGGGCGAGCAAAACTCATTAGCATTTAAAGGAAAATCTGAAATGGGCTGATTTTGACGAGGTAAAAAGGGTGTTTTTTACACTACCACTGATCATATCAACTTGGAAAATGGGCATTCAATGACCCTTCAAACCATTCAAATGCAATCAGACTTAATTTGGTAGATGCATGCTTTGTGCGCACACACTCATTTGTACCTATTTTCTATTGTATTTGTGCTATTGTTTGTAATTAGATTCTTTGTTCATTTTTATTTTATCAGAGTTTACTTGTCTTCAATATGCTTGATAACTTTCTGTACATATGTAAGACTAGTTTATAACAGTTTGTAACAACCTTATTTCCAAAACTAAACTCCCTCTGAGTGTGCATGTATTCAGTGCAGCTGGGAACATTGTCACTCCCTTAAGATCCTCGCTGAAACCAGACAAATTAAGTGAAAATGTTGGCTTTACCCAGTGTTAAGCCGCAACACCGGTTTCATCACTTGCCCACCGTGGCACCGCACCCAACTAATAAAATCATTTGGTTTAGTTAGAGCACAGACAGTACAATTAAAAACTGAACACGGCTGCTCAATGCAGTGTGCCGAACAACAGTCGCATCACAGATCCGCAGCAGGAGTCCAATTTAAGTTATTAAATGAGGTGAGTGAGTCGAGCTGACGAGTAAGGTGAGAAAGACAAGACATTGGCGAAAGATTGAGTTTCGAAACAAAATACAAAAGCGCTTGTTTTAAAAATATTCTGGATTTTGAACAGCCTGTTGCCGTTTATCTAAAAGCAGTGTTAATTTTGACAGGCATTTTTGATTTAGTCTTAGTCTTTATCTTGAGACTAAAATGCTTAATAGTCTTAGTCACATTTTAGTCATTTGAGT
>JAHKKF010525251.1:0-13510 GCA_019740295.1 Labeo calbasu | reverse complement strand
TAACATTTTAATTATATTTTGCTAAAATGAACGAAATGACTAGAAAAAAGATTTGTTCATTTTGCTGAACGAGTCTCAAAGGTGTGAGTCGGTAAAATGATCCGAACTTCCCATCACTACTACGAATCATGAGTAAGTTCATCCTCTGTGTACTGAGTATGGCGAAAAACTCCATCTTATTTTCTCCTACAACTTAAGAGGAGGACATCTTTGTACCTTTTTGTTTGTATAACAGCGTTTACAAACTTACTTGCACTTTCTTAGTCTTTGCGCGTTCGCTTTGTAAACACTGGGTGTTTATTCAATAGTCTGTAGCGTCGTGAACGCGCATCCCAGAGCCTGTGCTACACAAGCTTTTGTACTTAAAAAGTATAAAAAATGACAGATCGTTTCGCTAGATAAGACCCTACTTCCTCGGCTGGGATCGTTTAGAGCCCTTTGAAGCTGCATTTAAACTGCATTTTGGAACTTCAAAATCGGGGCACCAATGAAGTCCATTATATGGAGAAAAATCCTAAATGCTTTCCTCAAAAACCATAATTTCTTCACGACTGAAGACAGAAAGACATGAACATCTTGGATGACAAGGGGGTGAGTAAATTATCTGTGAATTGTTGTTCTGGAAGTGGAGTTCTCCTTTAATTTTATTTTTTATTTTCATTTAATGTCATTTTTTCTGTGTATAATTGTAAGTTCTTGGTTGCTGGGAATTCATAAAAACTACTCTGAAAGTTGCTAAGAAATATTTAGGAAACTACACTAAATCTTATTAACAGGATAATATCTTTTACATTTGTGTGTATAGCTCTCAGGACTGTATTATCAAATTGTATTATTAAAACAAGTAGGATATCCATTATGGTGACAGCATATCTAAAAATGTTCTAAAAATGTTTATATTTGGTCGCTGTTTTAAATGTCACTGAATTCAAATATGTGACTGGCTTGTAGTGTGGATAAAAAAAAAATAGTTATCTCCAACACTTGTTTATCAGTCTGTGCAGTGGATTCAGTACAAAAGTCTGAGACTCAAACAAAACAGCGATTTGTGCCGAAAAAATGGGTGGCGTTGGACTGAGTGTTGATTTACGCCGTCAGTATGAACACTTCATTAAAGTAAAGAATGCGTCCATTTAAACACTCCAGCCTCAATATTCTGTTGATTTGTTTCATACGCCGCAGGAAGCTGAAAGATCCTAATGGCCCAATCGCTCATCAACTTTCACTGTAACTTTTCTCCATTTCAGCAGGGCAGCTCCCAATTGAAAGTCACTGACGTGTTAAATGGAAAGGTATCGCCGCGCTCTGCCACGTAATGGCACGGCCGCTTAATCTCATCTGATAGTTTGACAGAAAAATTAGATTCGAGATGAAAGTAGCCAGGTAATGAACTGTGTCTGTACACCTTCTCACAATCTCATAGATTCAGAGACACCTAAGACCTTCCCGTTTCTCCCCACGGAGTCCTCGTGGTGATGAAAAAAGCAAACTGAAAGAGTCAGTGCAGAATAAAAAAGTGCAGTTACTGAAGCAGTCTGTCTCACCGCCTAAGTGTATTTACATAAGCTACTGAACCGAAGTAAGCGAGTGCGTTTTGCCCTCATATTGGAGATGAGAAATGCTAATGCATTCAAATGAGTTGATTTATTTAAGAGTAGTTCATCTGCCGGGCCAGTATCTCTGTGATTACGTTTAATCACAGACATTCATGGAAATATGATAGCTTCTCTGTATAAACCAATCACATTTTTGTGCTCTTTTGAAATAAATGTAGAATGTAGAAATACATTTATGAAGACTAAGCTGCAAAATTGGGTCATTTTGAAATCTTCATGGTCTTGGCATCACAGGCAAGAACACATTAGCATATGACCGCCCACTTTTCTTATCAATCATATTCAGTGTTGCATATTCAATTTGGCCTGCCTTGACGAATGACAGTGTGATCTGTGTTGCTGTAGGAAAGTTAGCCAAACATAACAGCGGTCATTTGCATTTGTTCCTAAATGTACTTTATATTTTATATTTTATAGAAACTCTCAAAGATGGTTGTGTAAAATAAACAGCCGTTCAAAAGTTTGTGGTTGACAAAATGTAATGATTTTAAAAGTCTCTTACACTCAACAAAGTGCTTATTTGATCAAGATTACAGTAAAAAAAAAAAAAAAACAGTAATATGAAATATTACACATTTTTAAATGACTGTTTTCTATTTAATATAACATTTTAAAAAGTAATTTTACCTAACTAAATTATGGCGATTTGCAAAAATCCTGTCTTCAATTTACACTTTAGAAATTAGTCTAAAATGCTGATTTGGTGCTCAAACACATTTCCTATTATTTTTTCATGTTTTTAAATGAATCATTTGAGTCAATCATTTAATGATCCTTTCAAAATGACAGTCACCTACTTTGTCTCTAAATGAATCAGCTGTTTTGAATGAATCATTTGAATAAATGATTCAATGAATCACTCATTAAGACAGGAGCTTGCTGCTATCTATTGGCCGTTTTCATGACACATTTAACTAGCCTAGCACAATAAACCCAATTTAATTTTTTTTTTAATTTAGTTTAATTTAGTTTAAATTTAGTTTATTTAAAAAAACAGTAATATGAAATATTATTACACATTTTTAATGACTGTTTTCCATGTAAATTAACATTTTAAAAAGTAATTTAAATTACTGTGATTTGCAAAAATCCTGTCTTCAATTTACACTTTAGAAATGAGTCTAATATGCTGATTTGGTGCTCAAAAACATTTCCTACTATTTTTTCATGTTTTTAAATGAATCATTTGAGTCAGTGATTCAATGATCCTTTCAAAATGACAGCCACCTACTTTGTCTCTAAATGAATCAGCTGTTTTGAATGAATCATTTGAATGAATGATTCAATGAATCACTCAATAAGACAGGAACTTGCTGCTGTCTATTGGCTGTTTTCATGACACATTTAACTAGCCAAGCACAATAAACCCAATAATTTTTTTTTGTTTAATTTAGTTTAATTAAAAAACAGTAATATGAAATATTATTACACATTTTTAAATGACTTTTCTATTTAATATATCATTTTAAAAAGTAATTTTACTTAATTAACTAAATTACTGTGATTTGCAAAAATCCTGTCTTCAACTTACACTTTAGAAATGAGTCTAATATGCTTATTTGGTGCCCAAAAAAACATTTCCTATTATCATGTTGAGAACAGTTGTGGTGCTAATTTTTAATGTGGAAATCTTTTTTAATCTTTTGTAAATGTAATGTAAATGTAATGAAGCCTAAATATTGGGCGGCAATCCCTGTCTTAATAAGTGATTCACTGAAACATTCATTCAAATGATTCATTCAACACAGCTGATTCATTTAAAGACAAAGTAATTGGCTGTTTTTTATGAAACGATCACTGAATTGTTGACTTAAATGACTCATTCAAAAACAGATTTATTCAGGAATGAAATACTGATACGGCTGATTTGGCTCAAAAAAAAATCTGATTGTCAATATTAAGAACAGATGTGCTGCTTATTTTTATCGTGGAAACCATGATGGACATCCATTTTCAAGACTTTTATCGTGATTAAAACAACATTTATTTGAAAAAGAAGCATTTATTTAACATTACAAATGTATTTGCTGACACTATTGAGAAAATTAATGCATCGTTGCTCTAGGGGTGTGCAGTATTGACGAAAATGATATCTTAATTTTTTTGGGGATGTTTTCAGTAACAATCTCTATTTTGTTAAGTGGGTTTATTGTTTATTGTGCTTGACACAAAAACAGCCAGTAAATGGCAGCAAGTCCATGTCTTAATAAGTGATTCATTGAATCATTTAATTTAAATGATTAATTCAAAATAGCTGATTCATTTAGAGATGAAGCAAGTGACTGTCTTTATGAAAGGATTTTTGAATTGTTGACTCAAATGACTCATTCAAAAATAGATTCATTTAGGAATGAAATACGGCTGATTTGGTGCTAAAAAAAATCTTATTATCAATGTTGAGAACATTTGTGCTGCTTATTTTTATTGTGTAAACCACATTTTCAGGACTTTATTGTGAATAAAACAGCATTTTTTTAACACAAATGCATTTGCTGCCACTTTTGAGCAATTTAATGCATCCTTTCTCTGGGGTGTGCGATAATGACAAAAATTATATCTCAATGTATTTTCAATAACGATAATTAAACTATATATTTTTTGAGTGGGTTTATTGTGCTTGGCTCGTTAAATATGACACAACAGATGGCAGCAAGTCCCTGTCTTAATAAGCGATTCATTGAATCATTCAGTCAAACGATTCGTTCAAAACAGCCGATTCATTTTGAGACAAAGCAAGTGGTTTTATGAAAGAATTATTAAATTGTTGACCCAAAACAGATTCATTCAGAAATTAAATGTGGCTGATTTGGAGCTCAAAAAATATTTTAAAATTATAAGTGTATTTACTGCCACTTTTGAGCAATTTAATGCATACTTGCTCTAGGGGTGTGCACTATTGACGAAAATGATATCTTGATATTTTTGGGGATGTTTTCGATAATTAAACAAAATAATTAAACCCAATTTTGTAATTGGGTTAATTGTGCTTGGCCTGTTAAATGCATCACGAAAACAGCAGCAAGTTCCTGTCTTAATGAATGATTCATTGAATCATTCATTCAAATGATTTGTTCAAAACAGCTGATTCATTTAGAGACAAAGTAGGTGGCTGTCATTTTGAAAAGATCATTGAATCATTGACTCATTCATTTAAAAACAGATTAATTCAGGAATGAAATATGGCTGATTTGGTGCTTAAAAAATCTTATCAATATTTAGAACAGTTCTGCTGACTATTTTTATTGTGGAAACCATGATGGACATCAGTTTTCAGGACTTTATCATGAATGAAACAGCATTCATTCGAAAGAGAAGTATTCTTTTTAACATTATAAATATATTTGTTGCCACCTTTGAGCAATTTAATGCATCCTTGCTCCAGGGGTGTGTGATTTTGACGAAAATGATATAATGATAATTAAACTACATTTTTACAATTGGGTTTATTTTGCTTGGCTAGTTAAATTTGTCAGTAGATGGCAGCAAGTTTCTGTCTTAATTAGTGATTCACTGAATCATCGATTCAAATGATTTGTTCAAAACAGCTGATTCATTTAGAGACAAAGTAGGTGGCTGTCGTTTTTGAAAGGATCATTGAATCATTTCAAAATAAATGATAAATATCGCATACCACTACTTTGCTGAATAAAAATATTAGTTTCCTTAAAAAAAAAATCTCACTGACTCCAAACTTTTGAATGGTATAATGTACATTAACACTGTTTTTGGTGCAAAAAACCTTGACTAACTTTATAAGCGGACTTTAGGATAATAAAACGCTACAAAAGTTTACACCACACCATTGAAATTCATTCACCCAGAAAGCCGTGTCATAAAGTCTCTTGTAATTTACAGCTTTTATGCTCATAATGAAGTACTATAAAACATCTTACAGTCTGCACTAAACTTATCTACCTGAATTTATGTAGAGATTAAGTTTATGCAATAAAAGCTCTGGGTTGCATTTGTAATTCCTTTCAATTTGATCCCACTGCCAGGTACTGTATATTTTTGTTTTTCTTAATTCAAAAACATTGCATTGATTTCCTGTCCTCTTTTCTTTCACAGATGTAAATGCATGCATAATGTAATTTCTGTACAGGACATTTGCACGTCTCTGTGAATGAAAGAAATGGCATAACAAGGTGAGTGTGGAGATTCCTGTGCTTTTGTATTCAGAGGTTCGGCAGGTGAATGTACTGAATGATTTAAAGGGTGAGAGGGAGGCGGGGAACTGCTCTCTCAATGTAATTACCATGAGTGCAGTTTGGGTGAGAGGAGATGACACCCTATCATCTGGCCCTGATATGTGTGTCTGCACACCCAAACACATCTATCCCCTTCAGCAGTTACGTCTCTTTGTGCAAGGATGGATAGTGGAACTGTTATAATTAGGATTGTCAATCGATTAAAATATTTAACTGAATTAATTACTTGATGCACTTAGTAATTAATTGAATTAATCATACACGTAAAATGTTGAAATAAACACACACACACACACAATCAATATTTGCAATACTGTGGCAGACGAGTAAATCATTGACATTACCAAAAGTGCCTTTTGCTAATGCAAGGTGCATTACCTGTTGTAATTGTTGGGTTTGTGGTGAATTTGGACTTTAAAAATGCATACTTTAAATTTAAATATCTATCTGTCTATCTATATCTATCTATCTATCTGTCTGTCTATCTGTCTATCTGTCTGTCTGTCTATATATCTATTTATTTATTTATTTTTAAATAATAATGAATAATTTAATTAATTGATTATTTGAAAAATGTTTTCCATTTTTATTGTGTTATATTTATTTATATTTATTTTTAGATATTTATATTTATTTTTGTATGTCATTTTTTTGTGCAAAAGAATTATGCATATGTAATTTTAGCGTCATTCATTCATTTATTCTATCATTCTGTTATTTGTTTGTTTGTTTAATTGTACTTGTTTTTTTTGTAAAATTGTACATGTAAATTTTAAAAGTATCAATTGTTTTTTTCTGCCAGATAATTTTGCAGTTATTTACATAAAATGTAAAATTATTCTGTTATTATTAATTAGTGAATTTTGCTCCATTTCATTTTTGTTAATCTATTTATTTATTATATTTGTAAATAATAATTAATAATTTAATTAGTTAATTAATTTAGAAAATGTTTTCCATTTTTTATTATATTGTCATATTTATTTATATTTATTTTTTAATTGTATATGTACATTTTTTTTGTGCAAAAGAATTATGCATATATAATTTTAGTGTCATTCATTCATTCATTCATTTTTCTTTTATTATTAGTGATTTTTGCTGCATTTCATTTTTGTTAATCAATACTAAATTATTTGTGTATATTTATTTGTGTTTTATTTATATTTTGATTAATTAATTCATTCATATTTGTTAATGTTTTTACATTTATCATCAATTTATAATAATTTATTAGCATTCATAATAACAATTTACATATTTAGTTTTTCATTTAATAGTGCTTTTTCTTTAGGTTTAGGGTGTGTGCAGAGCCGAACTGAAAAACTAGCTGTTAATGCAGTGCTCTCTTTTGGACGCTGACAGCATGCTTGAGATGCATCTCTCTTCTTCATGTACAGTGCCAGCAAATCACTGAGATGGAGGCATGTGTCTTGACTCATCACAAAATTTGACACCGGTCTGTCTCCCTCCACCGACCCGTCCTTCAGTCTAGGACTAACTCGTAAATTATAGTCCAGAAAGAGCACACTGAAGAACAAAACAGTCTGTCTGTGTTGTTTTGGCAGCTTACCAAAAATTACATCTCCAGTCATGGAAATAAAAATACCATTTTTAAAATTTGCTAACACTGTTTGCTTCCATATGTCTCGTTTCCTTTTTTTGTGCTACTGTACCTTTAAGACTTCTACATAAACAACCTTTGTCATAATTGATTCAGATTATTCACTTACTTATGGGTTGCTGTCTTGCTGTTGGGTTAAATATAGTTGACACATCATTCAGTAACATCCTCTTAGCAAAGGATGCATTCATTTAAGGCATGTTCACAAAAGTACTAAAAGTATGCTGATCTTATAATGTGTGCTAATAAGGCTTGCCTTAACTGTTTAATGTAGGATGACAAGTGGTAATGTCTAATATTAACACACACGTCTATGTCATGCGTTAAGTATTTAATTAAGATTACATCAGTAAGGATAATTCATCCGAAGGCACTAATTAATAGGAAAAATACATGCAGAACCGCCTGGACTGTCATAATGCGCGCAGGCTGTTCTGCGGTTCACGTGTGTGGATGTTCTGTGCTCTGACCTTCTCCTGCGCTGTTTTCACAGACGGAGTGAACTTTTCACCCGCTCTGAAGTGGCTGTGTGTCTTCCCGTTCAGCTGATGTGTGGAGAGCTCCTTCTGGGTTTATTCATTCAGACCTTGACTCTTTCCAATCCCGCCACATCTTCAGTCTAATGCATTTGTGTTTGTGTCTGTGCAGCCGAGCGGAGGGAAAAGGAGTCGAGGGTATCCGCTGGAAATCTCACGATGCTTGGCAAGAACATGTCATGGTCATATTTCACTTCAAAATCAAAAGGAAGAATTTATATTTAGTGTAAAGAAAAATGAAGCCTGTTTTTAGGAGCATTTAGGTATTTTGCATTATCATTTTTTTTTTGTTGTTGTTGTTGTTGAAAATAAATACTCTAATTAATATTAATTAATTGAGACCAATGAGATTTCATAGTGGGCGGGGCCACTCTGCACAACTGAAACTTAACAAAATTTACTAGTAATTACTAATATCTAATAATTATTTGGATTAAGTCAGTGTTATTTTAGTATCATTGAGATAATATTTCAAATATTAATATTTTTAATTATTTTTTAATGTTTTCAGTTTACTTGTAGTTAAAGTTTTAGTAATTTTGTTGTAAATTTGTTATTAGTGTTTGTCAAATATGTCTATATATATATATATATATATATATATATATAATTATTTCGTTTGATTTATTATTTTATTTTCTTAAATTCTCGTTTTAGTTATTTTNAGTTTACTTGTAGTTAAAGTTTTAGTAATTTTGTTGTAAATTTGTTATTAGTGTTTGTCAAATATGTCTATATATATATATATATATATATATATATAATTATTTCGTTTGATTTATTATTTTATTTTCTTAAATTCTCGTTTTAGTTATTTTAGTACATCATATATATATATATAAAATATAATTTCAGAATAATTTTTAATTAAATCTAATTTTTTTTGTTTCAGTTAAAGTTTATTTAGAGTAATAATAATGCTTTTACTTTTATTTTCTTAATAACCCTGGATCAAACCTTAAATACTAAATATCATTTACATAGTAAAATTATATTTAAAATATAATTAAATTGTAAATTTTGTATTGATAATGACCGTATTTGTACTGAATTTTAATGATTGCTGATTTTACTATTTTATTTTAGCTTTCATTTTAGTTTTCAAATGTTGCTTTGCCAGCCAGGTGAAATAAAATAAAATAAAATAATATAAATATATTAATATTATAAATATAGTAATAACACATATAAATATATTAATATTTATATGTGTTTATATTTGTTTTAGTTCTAATGTTTATTTTATTTACATTTTCAGGAAAGAAAATGGTTTTACTTTATAACCCTGCACTGACATATTTATATATTTATTTGTTTCTTTGTTTGTTTGAGTTAAAGTCTAGTTCAAGTAATGAAAAAGGTTTTAGTTTTTTTTTTCTTAATAACCCTGCATTAAACCAAAAATAATACAAATATAATTTACATATAAATTATATTTATGTTTAAAATATAATTAAATTGCCAATTTTGTATTAATAATGACAGAAGAATTTTAATTTTGGTTATTTTTTATTGATGTTAAGTTTTATTAATTTTGTTGTGTATTTTTATTAAATAATAAATACATTTATTTATTTATTAAATAATGTTAAATATGTCTAAATAATTGTACTAATTTTTTATTTTAGTTTTCTAGTACATCAAGTTAAAATAAACCATTTTTTTTATCAACCAGGTAATTTTTTTTTTTAAGTATGTTTTATGTTGTTTTGTTTCTAATGTTTATTTAATTTACATTTTCAAGCAATGACAATGGTTTTACTTAAATTAATAAACCTGCATTGAGCGATAAATATTACATTTATTTTATTTCATTTTCCGTTAAAGTTTAGTTCAGGTAATGAAAGCGACTGTTTGTTTGTTTTTCTTAATAACCCTGCATCAAACCATAAATACTAAATATAATTTACATATTACAATTATATTTATATTTAAAATATAATTAAATTGTACATATTTGTATTAATAATGACAGAACTTGTACTTAATTTCTAATCTTTGCTGATTTAAAAAAAAATACAAACAAAATACAGCACTTTTTACTGCAATACAATAATAATACAAACACAATAATATAAAAATACTGAAAATATTAATGGATAAAAAAAGTGCTTTTTTTAATATGCTCCAAAGAATATGCTTTTTTCTATGTGCAAAGAAATTTCAAATTTTTGGGGGTTGTGAAATATGGCCTGGAGATGTTTTTGTGAGATTCACTCACCCACACTTCCTTCAGTGTTTCAGTAAAAGACACTCTTGGGTTGTCCAAATACTCATAATTGAATAACAGTAGCCATATAAATGAGCTCTGAATGGGTTTAGGCAACACATAAATTATGGTTACAGCTCTATAACACAGCTGTATTTCTTAACTGAACATCTAACACTTCCTTCCATCTGGGTAATAAACTGGGTCATATCTGTATTATGATCTCCTATGAGGCAATCATAGAGACAGCTGATGCTAATGCAACTTTTACACCTGCAGTTGCCTTGAGGAGCCATTGAGACGAAACACGACACATAAAGCTGCATTCTCATTCAAGCAGCGGGAGCTTGTGTGCAATAACATTATACTGCTATGGTCATTCTGGCAATATTGTTTCGACTGTTAAGCTTAACTCAGGATTCTCATGGGTCGCTCTGGGACGAGCCTTTATGGACAAAATCATTGAAGAGTGGAAGATGTGCTTCAGAAATGAATGTAAACAGTGTTTCTTGTTACTTTCTACCAGCATGGGTGATATAACAGTAAAACAGCTTTTAGTTTTTTAATTAATTTATATTCTTTTCAGCAGCTTTTGTACTTTGCCAAAGTACAAAAAGCTGCTGAAAATTATATAAACAAATATTTCAGTGTATAAATGTATAGTATAATATAAATGAATAGTTCAGCGTAAAATGAAAACTGTCATCATTTAATCATTTTTACGTCATTTGTGGTCCTGCATTATTCTCATAAAAAACAAAAACAACAACGCTTTAAATTATTAAATGAATATCTGAATGAATGTCTGACTTTTTTTTTTTTTTCTCGATGAAAGTGGATAATGATTGTAAAATTTCAACAGATTTTAAAGTTTTTATTGAAAAAGTGTAGTCCATTATTTATTTGGAAAATTAACTGAAATGATTTTGAATCATTTTGCTACTTTATTATTATTATTATTATTTTGGAGGGCGATTATATTATATTGACAACTCTTAAAATACAATTTGATTTATTTGAATTGAAATAATTATATTGAAAAATATACATGAATTTTCTTTTCTCCTCTATTATTATATTATATTACATTATATATTTGAGAAAATAAATAATTATTTTGAATATATAAATGAATGTTCTTCTCCTATGCAACTTTATTTATTGTATTTTTTTATTATAATTTTATTTTGTTTTGGCAATTGCGAGAAAAAAAGTCAAAATTGTGAGATAAAAAGTTGCTATTATATTATATTATATTTGGGAAAATAATTTAAATAATTATTTTAATATATATATATGAATGTTCTCCTATGCAACTTTTTTTTTTTTAAATAATAATAAATTTATTATAATTTATTATTATTTTATTTTTCACTTTTTCATGAAACGCAATGCATTAAATGCATTAATTGTTTATATAAATATATAATTAAATGCTCTCCTTCGTTGCAACTTTATTTATTTTTATTTATTATATTATTTTTTATTATCATTCGTTTTATTTTATTTTTATTTATTTTATTTTCCTCTTTTTCAACAAACACAATGCATTAAATTATTAAATGTACAGCTGAATGTCCAGTCTATCCTTTTTATATAAATATATAAATGAATGTTCTCCTCCTTTGCAACTTTATTTTATTTTATTATTTTTTATTTTATTTTATTTTATTTTATTTTTGTATTATTCTCCATTTTCAGTGAAACTGTTTAGCCGAATGTCCACGCTGCTCTTTTCCACTGAAAGTGGATGTGATTTACGGAGTCAGGCTGCAAAAAGTTCAAAAACAAAAAAAAAAGCAGCATTAAAAAATTGTTCCACTATTGTTATAAATCTTCTGAAAATGTGTAATAGCTTTTTGTGCCAAACAAACTAAATAATACAGGATTGAAATGACGTTGAGTTGAGTAAATTATTCAAAATTGTAATTTTTGTATAAAAAGTAATTTAAAATATGCCACTCAGTCAGATGAATCAATAAGTTTAGTCTTACTTTTAGCTACCCACCAGGCATAACAAGGCTTCTCGGGCTTCTCGGCTTACAATTGTTCATCTATCCCACCATGCCTCACAGTAGGTATTGACACTGTAAGACAGGATCATATTTTAACAGTGCTGGGTTTGTATGATTTACAGCATGAGTTATTAGCTCTGTTTACCTCCACTCAATTGATTAAGCATTGCATACTGGGGGGTGCGCAAATGATTTTATCCATAAATACTCTTCTCACCATGCCTGACTCTCTAAAAACACTTATATTCAGGAGGAGGTCTGATTTCCCACCTGTCTTTGTTCCAGGAAACTCCAGGAGTCGGCTTCTTCCTTCAGGGATGGTGAAGTAGACATTTGAGCCAACAAAGTCTGCTCATTGTATGGGAATCAATTTGTAATTAGCTATAGCAGATGTTCCATGTGATAAGGAAGACGCTGTTTCCTTGATCTCAAAGGGCCGGAGTGTTGTACACTAGTACCGCTGGCAAAAAAAAAATAGACGTGCTTGTCAATTTTGTAGCACGAGCAAAAAACCAGACGCGCATTGACATGTCTTCTGTGAGAGCCGAGGAGAAAGAGTGACATATGCCAGAACTACTCCTCTAAATGAAACCCCTCACAGTGCTTTGTACAACCTGTGCTTTTAATAAAAGAAATCTAGGACATGAAGGCTTCGCAGACTTCAAAAGGAAACATTACTTCCCTTAGGGCCCGCGCACTGCTAAAAAACACGACGGTGAGGAAGTTTTCATTCTGCAAAGTCCAGTAGATTGCTCCCTGCTGTGCAAATTCTGCAAAAACAGTGAGGATCTGGACGTTCAGCTCAGAGGTGAATACTCTAATGAGCTCTTGAATGTTTACCAAGTACGGCCACTTTTTACTTCTTGTGCTGAAAATCCTTTACCTAATTTGATGTTCCCAGTCAGAAATGACAGGCCATTTAAAAATATTTTAAAATATTGGTCTGTACAATTTTGTTGTACATTGATTTGTAGCATGAGAAAGGTTATGGACCTTTCTCATATCTCCGGGTTTCGCGGAAGTCGTTATAGTTGGGTAAAATCTGAGAGCAGTAAATGGGAGAGGACCACAAAGATATTTTTTACATTCACATTTGCTCAAATAGCAAAAGAAAACTTTTCACGATTTTCAATCGAAGGAAAAAAATTGAGAGAGACTGATATCGGCGGTCAGAAGAGAGAACAATGTCAAATTTACCGTCCCTCCCATAGATGCGGCATAAGCGTTAACAAATTTTTTTATAACTTGATGAAAAGGCGATGTAATACAAAGTACACTGTAAAAAATAAAAAACACAATTTT
>JAHKKF010525250.1:0-10587 GCA_019740295.1 Labeo calbasu | reverse complement strand
TAATAAATGATGATGGGTCTTGTCATTATGTATACTGACCATCTGCATATGTGTTTGTGTTTTGCAGGCATTTGAACAGTGAACATGCTCTGGATGACAAGAGCACAGCGCAGTGCAGAGTTCAGATGCAGGTGGTTCAGCAGCTGGAACTGCAGGTAGGGTTTTTCAGACATTCAACACAATTGTTTTTTTCTCCAAACGGAACTGGTTCTTGATATGGTGTGTTAAATTCTGATTAGACTAAAGAAATGTTTGTTTTCTGTTTTGCATGTAGTTGAACATCCTGCTCTAATCTGAGCTCTAATCTTTTTCCTGTTCTGTATGTACACATTAATAAGAAAAACCATGTGAACGCTAAACTCCAGGTTTATCAGAGGTACATCTCTGTTATGTTTGTGTTTGACAAACAGCTCGCTAAAGACAAAGAACGCCTTCAGGCCATGATGGCCCACCTCCATGTCAAGTCTACTGAGCCCAAACCTGCCCCTCAGCCAGTATGTCATTTTGTTTGATTAAACACATTTCTGTAGTTGCACTTAAAATTGTACTTAAACTCTTTCTGTTGTTGTTAGGTCAATCTGGTGTCCAATCTCACGCTTGCCAAGGCAACCGTTCCCAAAACCACTCCCTCTATGAGTCTTTCCCAGAGTGCCACAGCTCCATCTACACCCCTCACGTCCCTCCCCCAGACACCCTCCGTCATCATACCCACCAGCCTGCACAGCATGGGACCCATCCGCAAACGCTACTCTGACAAATACAACATAGCCATGGACCAAGGTGAGATCTGTGACCTCTGACCCACAGGCAATGTTACAGCCATTATTACAGTCACTGTAATGCCGCGATCAGAACTCTACAATGAGGATGACTCGAGACCAGTGTGAGAGAAATGTGGGCCAGGGGATCCGTCACTTGTTCAGAATGGTTATTTCAACATTTGTGCATTTATTATTGATCTGTAAATATGTTTATGATGTCATTGTGCTACATTAAAGTTTGTTTAAATGTTGTTTATTAACTTTTTAAAATTATTCAATGAATTCATTCACTTCAGATGTGACCTTGGTACCACCTTTATATAAATGGCATGAACATGGGTTTTACAGTTAAAAAATGTAACTTAAACTTAAAATAATAATTTATAATTAATTAAAACATTTTAAATATTAATATTAAACTTACATTTTAATATAAAGTTTATATATATATATATATATATATATATAATTTTATTAAAATTGCTAAAAGTTACATTTTAACTATTAATATTAAGCTTAAATTTCAATATTAATTTTAGAAAAAAAACAACAAATAACTATTTGATAAATGTATTTGACTTCTGCTTAATTTTAAAATGTTAAAAATGGCAATATTTATTTGTGTATATTAATATATATTTATAATTTTTTTTACATGGAAATATTTGTTTATATATAAATATATATTAATGTACATATAAATATGTATTTATTTTAATTTTTACATTTAAAACAAGTTGCTAAAAAGGCTATATATATATATATATATATATATATATATATATATATATATATATATATATATATTTGCTAAAAATTGCATTTTTCTTTTTTTTTTTTTAGTATCAGTTTAAAATTGATTTATTAATTTTGTTAATATTAATTTTAACCTTAAATTTTTATGAAAAAAAAAACCAAATAACTCTTTAATAAAAATCTATTTCACTGCTATTACTTAATTTAAAAATAATTTTAAATTCTTAAATTTTTTTAATATATTTATTTCACATTTATTTATTTTTTTATACTAATATAAAACTTACATTTTCATATTACGTTCTGAAATAAAAATTTTAATACAAATCTGTTTTACTGATAGTTTAAAAACAAGTTGTTTAAAATGGCACTATTTTCCTGGACACAACAGTTGAAACAAATCTAGATAACTAAAAAAATAAAAATCTAAACTAAAAATATAGAAACTAAACTATAAACTACTGCTCTAGCATTTTGCTCGAATTACTGCGAATTACTGTCTTGTCCAAAATCTTCCACACAGATGGAAAACCCCTTTTTCAAAAAAAAAAAAAAAAGACAAAAATGCTTTGATTAAATGAAGTATAACTGACGTAGCAGCATCTTTGTCCTGTCTCTCATAGATATTGTGCAGAATAAGGAGTTCTACCTGAGTGCTGAGGTCAGGCCTCCATTTACATATGCAGCTTTGATCAGGCAGGTAAGAAACCATCATCCAGTTCCTCACACTACACCATCTCTGATGATACTACCATTATCATGTGGGCTGTCTGAACAATTTGGAGATGAATTTTAGTTGAACCTCTACTTTCATCAGCTGCCCTGTTGATCTTAAACTGTTTCCTTTTTAATATATAGGCCATTTTGGAGTCTCCCGAAAAGCAGCTAACACTAAATGAAATCTACAACTGGTTCACTCGAACATTTGCGTATTTCAGACGCAACGCAGCAACGTGGAAGGTAACTGAAACGATACAGTCTTAAATTATTTCCTCTGCCTTGAATCGGTTTGTTAATTTGTCCTGCGATCTCAGAATGCAGTTCGCCACAACCTCAGTCTTCACAAGTGTTTCGTACGAGTGGAGAATGTGAAGGGGGCCGTTTGGACTGTGGACGAGCTGGAGTTTCAGAAAAGAAGGCCACAGAAGATCACTGGGTTAGTGCACGTCTCATTTCGAAGATTTCATTTGCGTAGATTGTTCTGAGATCATTGCTAATGATACTGATGTCTGTTTCCTTAGATCACCTCTGGTGAAGAACATCCAGTCCAGTCTGGGTCAGAGTTCTGCCCTGTCTTCTCTGCAGGTATGGAGTCATTCATTCATACATTACTGTTAAACAGTTTGGGATCAGTAAGATTTTTAATATATATAATAAAATGTAATTTATTCCTGTGACATAAAGCTGAATTTTCAGCATCATTACTCCAGTCTTCAGTGTCACATGATCCTTCAGAAATTATTCTAATATGCTGATTCATTATCAATGTTAAAAACAGTTTGTGGAAACCATGATACTTTTTTCAGGATTCTTAGATCGAATGTTCAGAGAAATAGCATTTAACTGTCACTTTTGATGAATTAATGCATCCATACTCTATACTTTGGAATGTGTATTTAACTTGTTTGTAATATCAGTATGGTCTTTCTCCTCAGGCAGCGATGGTGGACAGCAGTCTGCCCCTGTATGGCTCGGCATCCATGGGAGCATCGAGTTTGAAGGCTCTGGCCGGCGTACTGCATGAGGACATGAGTTCTCACGATCATGATGAGGGCTCCCACAGCGACTCCAGCCTGGAGCTCTCTCCTGTGCCCACACTGTGAGTCCACTCTCTTGCCTGTCTGAAATCACTCATGTAAACTCTGAGAACTGAGAGCAGTTGACTATTTAATTATACACTACTGGGGAAAGACTATGGAAGCCCGTTTCCACCGCTGAATAAAGAATAAAAAAGGTCATTGCAACTTTTTAAATCACAATTCTGCCTTTTTTCTTGAAAAAAAATCAGAATTGAGTAACATAAACTTGCAATTGCGAGGTGAAAAAAAACTCAGAATTGCAAGATTTAAAATTGCAATTTTGACTTTTTTTTTTGTGAGTTATAAACAATATAATGTCCAATTCTAATATGGGGACAAATAATTTTTCTCAGAATTTAAAGTTTATATCTCACAATTCTGACTTTACTTGCTATTTCGTGTTGGAAGGTCAAAAAAAAAATGTTCTTGCAATTGTGAGTTTATATCTCATAATTCTGTTGGGAAAAAAGTCAGAACGACGAGTTTGTATCTCGCAATTGCAAAAAAAAATCCAGAATTGTGAGATTTAAACTTGCAATTCTGACTTTTTTCTCAGAATTGTGAGATACAAACTCTCAATTGCGATTTTATAATGTTCAATTCTGAGGTGGGAATTGCGAGTTTATATCTCTGGCGAGTTTGTATTGCACAATTCTGAGAGAAATGGCAAAATTCCTAGATAAAAAGTCAAAATTATCTTTTTTTTATTTTTTATTCAGTAGTGGAACCGAGCTTCCATAAAAGCCCCTACCTGGAACAAGAGAAAATAGAAACTTTTGATATAATTCTTTTTAATAAATATAATTTTTAAACAACCCAAGATTCATTGGACTTTGGGAAAAAAAACAAACAAACATGAAAAACATGATTTTTGAAAATTGTTAAAAACACACTTATTTGTTTTTGCAAATAAACTCTTCATATACTTACTGAATTACCCATATTTTAACTGAAGATATCATATCAAATTAGACATAATCTATGTCTAATTTGCAGAAATATTAACTAATAATGTAGGGCATTTTGACCTTTTTACTTTACTTAATGCAAATAATTTTTCTTCCCCAGCATGGTTATCGTTAGCTAAAATTAAAACCAGAAAATAAACATTTTTGTTTCTTATATGTTAACTAAAATACAAAAAAACATTAAAAAATATATATATAAATAAATAAATAATTATTTTCAGCTAATTGCCAAACTTTTGATGTACTAAAATGACTAAAACCTAAAAAAAAATAATAAAATAAAATAAAATAAAATAAAATAAACTATGAAGACACAATAGAGAAAAATATTTACATTTAAAATGAAAGAGGAAAATATAAAAAATAAAATCTAATTCAAACTATAATAGTAAATAACATTGCTCTACAAATCTAAAAACATTAATGTGCAAAAGATATTCAATATAATACAGTGTGATAGATCACTATTTTCTGTTTTCACTATATTCGTTCATACATACACTACTGTTAAATAGTTTGGGGTCAGTAAGATTTTTAAATATATGTAATACATTTTCATATATTCCTGTTAGTCCAGTCTTCAGTGTAACATGATCTTTCAGAAGTCATTTAATGTGCTGATTTGCTGCTCAAGAAAAATTTCTGATTATCAATGCTGAAAACAGTTGTGCTGCCTAACATGTTTGTGGAAACCGTGATGCATTTTTTCAGGCCTCTTAAATAGGAGGTTCAAACAGCATTTATTTGAAAGAGAAATCTTTTGTGACATTATCAATGTCTTTACTGTCACGTTTGATCAAAATTTAAATTGAAAGTGGAAAATATGAAAAAAAAATCTAATTCAGACTATAATAGTATCTCAGTGATACTAAAATAACACTGCTCCACAAATCTATAACAACTTTAATGTTCAAAAACAGTGACAGATTCTCCAGACAAAATTAGATCAGTAGCCTTCACAACTGTTTCGACTAAGTAAATGTCACAAATATTGATGTTCAAATTAAAAGACAAAATTAAAAATAGCAAAGACATTCATCAAAAGTGAAATGAGTTTTCTTACCGTACTATTGACTATTGTTTCTGTGTTCACAGGCATCAGTCTCAAATCAAAGAGGAGCAGATGGAGGCCGAGGACTACAACGGCTCCATGTCTCCAGAGACAGAAGACCAGCACAGTCCAGACACCAACCACAACGAGAAGTACGCCGAAGAGCACGACTCGGCCTGCCAGCCGGGATTCTCCTCGTCACCTCGCTCATTCCACTGCTGAGATCCTCACCCATCCATCAGCCCTTCTTTCCAGCGCACCATCAGACTCGGAGAATCCTGATGCAGAAAACAGCTGCAGATTTTTTTTCCTTTTGGGAACAACCGTTTATTTATTGTTTCGATATACCTGTTTCTGTTGTATGCAATGGTTTGACCTCACTGGTACTAAAGGGCTCCTCTGTGTTCGAAAAGTTTGCCCGTCAGCTTGCAGAGGACAGAAGAGGGCGCTGTAGGCTATGCGTCATCTTGGGTTTGTATAGTAAACACTACGGCACCTGAACTCAATCAACCGCTTACCTGAAAGGGAAGAAGGTTTCCCTGTCAACTGAGGAAAATTCACGCCTATGAGTTTTTAAGCTGTCTGTTTAGCTTTCCACAAAATCTGTTCACCGCAGCTGTGAATGCTGAATGAAAAGCTTTGTTGTAAATGCAAGTTTGAATCACCTCTGCCTCAAATACTGTAGGGTTAGTCGCCGTCAGGGCCGTCGCTTGCGTTCACGGGGCGCTGATGATGTTTCGATGGGCGGCGCGGTGAGGCTGTAACATAGAGGACCGGACGACGGCCCTGGTAACGCGTGGCCTTAAATTTCGGGCTGCTTATTGGTAGAAAGGAAAATGAAATTGTGAATGTCTTTATCTTTTTTACCTCTGTTTTTCAAGATAAAAACGAAACCAAAGGGGAACATTTTATAACCAGCACTTGATGATGAATGTTTTTTCAATTGTAGTTTTTGATTTTTCACTTTGTGTGTACAGAAGGTTACTGTATTTTCATTATCCAAAACATTTACGCAAAGAAAATTCACAACAGTCCCAATCGTTCTTTACTAGTAAAGCTGAACCAAATGTTTTCTTCCATATTTGAGTTAGAGCAATTTTTTTTTTTTTTTTGGATGAGTTTTTCTGTTGTAGAAAGAATCAACAGTTACCAAAGATTGTGAAAGACGTTTTAATGTTGTGTACCCTGTTTACATTGTCCCTTTTGATATGGCCAAGACTAAGACGTCTTCACTCGAGTGGATTCCATAAGTGTAGGATGCATTTAATGTCACACTCCTGACATTTTGAGCATTTTGTAACCGTAATCATTTGATCTGACAAATAGTAATTGTACTACAGAGACAAGGAAATAATGCATAATTGTTGACTGAATAACTTGTTACACATGTCCAAGAGAAATGGATGACATCTATTTCAAATCAACCATGTCAGTTTGTTCAACACTTCTGAATAAATGGCCTTATGATTAATAAATTCTTGTATAAAAATATGAAAAAATAGATGGTGTCAGTTTTTTTTGTTATTAATCATTCTAAATATATACGTTTACAAAGTATCTTTTCATTTATACAAATATAAATGTATTCATTGGATTTTATGATCAGTGTGTTAAATGAACAACAAAAACAGGACAAAACTTTAAAAATTGCCCCAGGATTTACCCTCAAGCCATCCTAGATGTATATGACTTTCTTCTTTCGGATAAACAGAGTAATATTAAATAATATCCTCGCTCTTATAAGCTTTATAATGGCGGTGAATGGCTGTTGAGATTTTGAAACCCAGAAAAGTGCATTCATCCATCATAAAAAGTACTCCACACAGCTCCAGGGGGTTAATAAAGGCCTTCTGAAGCAATGTTTTTGTAAGAAAAACTTGCATGTTTACAGCTCTATAAACGATAATCTCTAGCTTCCGCTAACTGTTGTACGTGCCTTCACAAGAGAGTGACATTCCAGCATCTACAGAACTGGTTTAGAGTCAGAGTTGGAAACGTCTTGGAAGAAAATGTTGTATGTGTGCAAATTGTATAATATCCAAGGTACACATTTCTAGTAATTGTGCAGTTAATTCTCATATTGCATTTTCAGAATGTTTTGGAATATTTGTCCTCTCTTCAAATGTATCACTACCGAAACACAGTAATATATCATTTAATAAGAAGGGTTATATTGACCTACTAAAATTTAGCTTACATCTACATTGTACATATACATTTCTTCTATTTTATTAAAAGTTTTCAGAGGTAAATCAATAATTACAATTTGAACAATATTTAAAGGGGTCATCGGATGCCCATTTTCCACAAGTTGATATTTTTTAGGGTCTTGATGAAAAGTCTATAATATACTTTAGTTAAAAATTTGTATAAAACACCCTTTTTACCTAGTCAAAATCAGCTCTGCAAAATCATCCAATTCTGATGGACTGTTCCTTTAAATGCAAATGAGCTCTGCTCGCCCCGCCCCTCTCTACTCTCTGTGGAGTGACCAGCCTGTTTACTTTAGCCGCATTTAGCACGTTTAGCCACAAAACTTAGCACGTTATTAGGAAATGTGATTGCAGAGATTCACAAAATCCTTATACTCACTTCTGCTGTAGGTGAAGCTGGATCACGAATGATTTGCGCGAACATAGATGCATTTATGTAGATCAGGAGACGCATTCCCTTCACAAACAAAGGTAATCTACTGCATCTTCAAGTGGCTCAAATGTCGGGAGTAAATGACGACCACTATGTTCATCATTACATCCAGCAACACCAACACCTCAGTCGCTCAATCGGAGATATTCTTGTCTAACTTACATCCCTGCTCCCGCATCGAAACAATGGAGGTCCGGACTATTACAGCTGGTCTGAGGTAAAATGCGGAACACATTTTTTTCTTTACATAAAGCATAATTTATAAAGAAAACATGAAATAACTTCACTTTCTTAAAACAGATATTTATACAAAATACAATAAAATACAAAAATTATTTCAATATCATTTTCATAAGTTGAAATTTAGGGGTCAGGATTCAGGACAGCCACCTCCCAATTGCAAGTACCCACTAAATGCTGATTTTATATGGTTCAAGCTTACTGATATTTTAAATATTATTGTGGCTTTCAATAGATAACAGAAAGGATCTTAGTAAACATCTAAGATTTGAATACTTAACTGCTTTTTAAATGTGCCTTCTGGTTGTGGGACAGCAGGTTGCACCAGTTCTGTAGAATGGTCCATATATGTAATTTAAATTCTAAAACGTGATGATGATTGAACGGATAGGAATAAAATAATAATGAGTAAACCACATCATGAATTCAGATTTGGTACCATGACTTTACATTTATTATATTTTTCACTTGTGCATACACTGAAAAAATAACATATGGTAATAAAAAACTTTTCTTATCAAAATCCTTCCATGTAGTCTTTTTTAACGTTCCAAGCTGCATGTGTGAAAATATATTACTACATAAACAGACCAATAAGAAAATACAGAATACAATATATTAAAGTTGTCATAGACGTGTCACTATCTGTCAAAAACAGCAATAACTCGTTGATACAGGTAAAGTAAAATAAATGGCACAGCTTAAAGTAACTGATTGAGTACATTGCCACATGTCTTTGGTTATAAACAGCTTCTGGAGATCGTTAAATCATTACGAAACGTCCACCTGTCCAATCAGACTGGTTACATTCCAATATAAAGTTCCACTACGCAATGATACAGCGTGATGCGTGACGCTCAGTTGACAAAGCTATACGATGTGGATGGTTATGTACCACTGTTTGCCTTATTTTATATTCAATTTATGAACAGTGCATGAAATACACAACTAAAGGAGGAAACTAAAGGTCCTTCCTACACTAAAGGTAACCGAGTTCTTTCTGGGTAATATTCACATGACCATCAGCCTTCTATTATGACATCTAACTAACTTTACATGACATTTAAATCTTCTTATTAATACTGGAACTCCAGCAGAGCACAACAGCTGCTCAGCGTCACGACTACGCCATGTCTGGTCCTCCATCTGTTTCTCAAACACTCAAACACTCTAACTTTCACTATCACTCGCAGACACCGGGCCAGATTCAGAAACTATGGAAGCTTGTTTCCTCTACAAGATTAAAAAAAGAGGTCACAATTTGGACCATTCTCTCCCAATTTTGTGGAAAAAAGGAACTGCAAGATAAAAACTCGATATACTCGCAATTGACCCTCCGTAGAGACCCGCCCCCTTTGTTACGTTGCTACATTCGACATGCCGTGGCGCTCTCACGTCACACGTTCTTACTCAGGTGGCGAAAAATACATCGCGGATCAGAAATAAAACTGACAACGCGCCGACAGAGCAGGTTAGTTTAGGTATGAAAGTCTCAGCTTTTAAAAATTTGTCATTTTGTAAGAAATTTAAACAAAAAATACCGTTTTGTAGCTCTTTAACCTGTTGTGACAGATCGCTGTAACGCCTCAGTTCAAGCGACACGTCAAACGATCATCTCTTCCTCTTTACTAGTTTTAGTATGAAGTAAACTTTAATGAAGATATCTTGTTTTAACCGCAGAAAGATGTCAATACACATAACTTTCGATGTTAATCTACTTTCCTGTCGGGTTTGTTTATCGGACAAAATGGCAGATTCTGCATTATGATTGGTCAGATCGCCTGTCAATAAAACTCCCTGCGAAGGGTCAACGGGAAATTTTGCGGTCGAAACAAACAGAAAAAAAAAAGTTGCAAAAAATAATCTCAGAATTTGTAAGTTATAAACTTGTAATTCTGAGGGAAAAAGATTTACTTGCAACTGCAAGATATCAGTTTGCAAGTTGGAACTGAGAGATAAAAAGTCACAGTTCACCTTTTTTATTTTTGTCTGGTGGAAACTGAATTATGAGGGGGAAAAAAATCAGATTCTGAGTTTACGACGCACAGTTCTGACTTTTTCTGAGAAAAATTGCTGTCTGTTGGGACAAATGTGAGATGAAAACTGAATTCCGAGAAAAGATTCAGATTCTGAGTTAACATCTCGCAATTCTGACTTTTTCTGAGAAAAATTGCTGTCTGGTGGGAAAATGTGAGATGAAAACTGAATTCTAAGAAAAAAATCTGAATTCTGAGTTCACATCTCACAATATTGACTTTGTCTAAGAAAAATTGCTGTGTGGTGGGAAAAATGTAAGATGTGAAATAACGAGAAAAAAAACTGAATTTTGAGTTCACATTTCACAATTCTGACTTCTTTTTTTTTTT
>JAHKKF010525246.1:0-16588 GCA_019740295.1 Labeo calbasu | reverse complement strand
TTCAGCTAATAAGAGTCATTCATTTGCGATAATCAGACCAAACTGTTTACATTACTGATTCACTAAAAAGATTCAGCTCATAAGAGTCATTCATTTGCGAATCAGACCACATTTGCAAATCAGACCACTGGTCAAACTGTTTACATTATTTGTATTTGTACACTGGTCAAACTGTTTACATTCATTTGTAAATCAGACCAAACTGTTTACATTACTGATTCACTAAAAAGATTCAGCTAATAAGAGTCATTCATTTGCGATAATCAGACCAAACTGTTTACATTACTGATTCACTAAAAAGATTCAGCTCATAAGAGTCATTCATTTGCAAATCAGATCACATTTGCAATCAGACCACTGGTCAAACTGTTTACATTATTTGTATTTGTACACTGTTCAAACTGTTTACATTCATTTGCGAATCAGACCACATTTGCAAGTCAGACCACTGGTCAAACTGTTTACATTATTTGTATTTGTACATTGGTCAAACTGTTTACATTCATTTGTGAATCAGACCAAACTGTTTACATTACTGATTCACTAAAAAGATTCAGCTTGCGAATCAGACCACTTTTGCAAATCAGACCACTGGTCAAACTGTTTACATTATTTGTATTTGTACACTGGTCAAACTGTTTACATTAATTTGCGAATCAGACCAAACTGTTTACATTACTGATTCACTAAAAAGATTCAGCTCATAAGAGTCATTCATTTGGGAACACTGATCTTAAGAGCCATCTGTCAAGAATAAGACTACAGTGCTTGCATGTTATTGAATCACAAATATTTAATAAATTCATTTATTTAGGAATCAGACTACACTGGTTGCACAACATATTTTTGAATCACAAAGAAGAAAAGGTTCAAAAAATGAATGCATTATATTAATTCACTAAAAACAACAGACAGAAAAATGCAAGATCCAGGAATGTTAACCAAAATTCATCAGCATCATTTGGTCCTGGTATTTTTTAATGGTGCATCCGCCTCCACTAATGGACAGTCTTGAATGTAAAAGAGCATTCAGAAACGTCAAAACCAAAAGCACTAACATAAAAACCTAAATAATAATTTTGTCTCAAAACCCTTAGAGTGTTTCCAAAAGTAGATAATTAAATATGATTCACAAAATCATGCTAGTGTGACCAGTCTCAGCCTGGAGCATGACAATGACAAAGCCATCTCAGTAAGATTTGCAACTCAGAAAAGACTGAGACTATCTTCTAAATGACAAGCAAGAGCCATTTCACACTGAACCACCCAAGACTTCTAACAATGGCTTATCCAGCAGTTCTCATTGGGTAAAATCTAATTAAACATGCTTCAAAGGACAAAAGCCTGACTACCATGAAGCCGCCTGTGCATGTTGAAATGAAAAACGCTATTAGAGCACATGTTAGCTCTTATCAAAAAGTCAGAAAAGGTCATAATATGTCATGGTTTTCAAGCGGAGATGTGAAAAGAGACTCATTTGGAGGACGCACGCACAGCCAGGGTCATACTTGAGAAATGCGCTCGTCTTGATTATTTTCACATACGAGTCTTGCAAAATACCTTTATTAGAGGAAAACATGTGCATTGACATTTGCAGGCTCAAAAGCTGAAGCAACCTGACAGTGCGTCGCCTGAGCAGACACATCTAAATATGTCTTTTCACTTCAATCTGACTTGTCTCTGTTTAACCAAGCATGCTGACCCTCACTGCTCTCCTGTATTTGTGCCGACAGCCATGGACTCTGCTTCTGCAAAGGGGAATCTGTGTTCTGACACGGGCAAGCCCTGCAATCCATGCCTGGACGCAGCAAAGGCCTGCAACCTCAACGACACCTGCAAGAAACAGCGTACTGCGCTCATGGCCACCTGCAGCCCTGCAGCTCCCATTCAGCAAGCGCACGAACCCTGCAACCGAAAGCGCTGTCACAGGGGTCTGCGGCAGTTCTTTGATCGTGTGCAAACGGAATTCAGCTACCCGCTGCTCTTCTGCTCCTGTCGGGATAAAGCGTGTGCTGAACGTCGCCGGCAAACCATCATGCCTGCGTGTTCGTATGAGGAGAAGACAAAACCCAACTGTCTTGAGCTAAGGAGGACCTGCCGTTCAGATCCGCTCTGCAGGTAAGATTATTTCGGCCGGGTCACGGCACCAGAAATGCAACTAATGGGCTGACTGTTTGCCAGGGCTGCAGCTAACAATTCTGATAACCGATTAAACATGCATGTTCTATTAAAGGAGTAGTTCGCTTCCAGAACAAAAATGTACAGATAATGTACTCACCCCATTGTCATTCAAGATGTCCATGTCTTTCTTTCTTAGTCGTAAAGAAAGTGTGTTTTTTGAGGAAAACATTTTAGGATTTCTCATATAATGGACTTCTGTGGTGTCCCTGAGTTTGAACTTCCATATGTCGAAAAAATTCCAATCTCATATTCTCCTCCAACAAAATCTTCCTACATTGCTGCAGAAGTACCAACCCAGTGTTTACAAAGTGAACATGCAAATAAGGTAAAACGTCCTTTACAAAAAAAGGTAAAACAGTGATGTAGGATGATTGTTTGTAAATTTATACAATTTAAAAAATCAATTTGTATGTACAATGACTTTAATTTTCTAAATTTAAAATAGTTTTGATACTATTGGGCCAGATGATACATCAGTCTGGTATCGTAATTTAAAAAGTTAAATAATTGAATATACTTTCTTTTATTGTGTTTTTTTTTTTTTTGTTGTTGTTGTTGTAATTTTTCTTGTAGTTTCAAGAAAAAAAAAAATAATTTAGATATTTTTAGGCCACAAAGTCAAAAATGTCAGGATGACACAACCGTCCTGATACCATAATTAAAAAGGAGTTAAATTACTTGAATATACCTATTTTGTGGTTTTTATTGTTATTGTTATTTATTATTTTATTTTATTTTATCATTTGCAAATTCAAATTAATTTTGATATTTTTAGGCCACAATGTCAAAAATGTCAGGATGATACAACTGTCCTGATATCATACCTAGGAAAAATAAATAAATAAATAAATAAATAAGTGTCATACCCCCTAAATTAAATTAGTTTTGATACTATTGGGCCAGATGATACATCTGTCTGATATCATAATTTAAAAAGTTAAATGATTGAATATACCTTCTTTTATTGTGTATTTTTGTTGTTGTAATTTTTTTCTTGTGGTTTCCTGAATTCAAATTAATTAGACCACAAATTAATTTAGGCCACAAAGTCAAAAATGTCAGGACGATACAACTGTCCTGATACAATAATTAAAAAGGAGTTATTTTATTGTTATCTTATTGTTATTTTATTTTATTTTATTTTATTTTATCATTTGCAAATTAAAATGACTTTTGATATTTTTAGGCCACAAAGTCAAAAATGTCAGGATGACACAACTGTCCTGATATCATAATCAAGAAAAAAAAAAAAAGTGTCAATAAATTGCTAAATTAAAAAAAAAAAAAAAAAAAAAAAAAAAAAACTACCTTTGTTTTGTTTTGTTTTCTTAACGCTATTCCAGCATCTATATTCATGCCGAGAACCAGTTAATNAAAAAAAAAAAAAGTGTCAATAAATTGCTAAATTAAAAAAAAAAAAAAAAAAAAAAAAAAAAACTACCTTTGTTTTGTTTTGTTTTCTTAACGCTATTCCAGCATCTATATTCATGCCGAGAACCAGTTAATCCATATACACAAGTCGATCCAATTGTCTTTACACACGCTCAGGGACAGTCTTCAATTAACCTAACCTGCATGTCTTTGGGCTGTGAAAGGAAACCAGACTACCCGACCTAAACCCATGCAAACACAGGGAGAACATGTAAACTCCACACAGAAAGGCCTCCTGTCATTTCCTGTATTTACATACATTACAAACTCAACTGACTGGCGTCTCTCCTGTATGAGTCTCTTCAAACCTTAGAAATGTACATGAATTATGAACTTGAATTATGAATGTTTGACCTCCTAACTGAAGATCTTTTTACAAATATAAATAAAAACAGCATAAATAAAAAAATAGTCTAAACAAAAAATAGTCATATTAAGTGCAAACAATAAGTGCAGCCATAATCAAAGTAGACTAGGTTACTCTCTCAATATTCATAGTGCAAATAGAGACCAAATTTTTCAAGCACGATACAGAGCTGTAGACAACTACACAACCTATTATAGCCTACATACAATAACAAATATGTTATGTAGCCTAATTTGCGCGCACTGGGGAACCGCTCTCTAAATGCGGGTTATTAAAATTGCTTTTGAAAGCGCGTTTACTTTCGGTTTCGTTTTAACGATCGTGCGAATTCTCGGCGGTGCTGAGCGTGCATTCTACAATACAAGACATTCATTTAACAAACAAATTTGAAAGTGAGGGGGACACAAACATGTCCCCCCTGTCCCCAGTGGAAATTACACCCCTGCCTGTTCCTGCTGGGGCTCGAACTGGGGACCTTCTTGCTGTGAGACAATAGTCAAATATTAGAAATATTTAAAAATATGTCTTTCAAATCAATTCCATGTGGGGCAACCAACATTCAGAATCCCTGAGGTCTTCTGTAAACACTGCAAAGACCTGAATAATAAATAATGAAATTCAGTGTCATTTACTTGTGCTATTGACTATTACTGAGTAGCTGTTGTAGGTCAACTCTACAGGGCTGCTATAAATTATCTTCAGAAGGACCAGCAGAAACAGAAATGGTGTTGAATCAGTAGGTGATCCATATACTCAACACACATTACAAACATTGGACCAGCAGGAGATCTAAAACATGGTAAAGATTGCATCCCTAGGTGGTCAAAAAGCACTTCACTACAGACGTAACCGATATGTAATCTATATAGCCAAGGACACACAACTCATTAAAAGCTAATTATTGATCCAAACGCTGACAGACAGCCAACACCAGCACTGCATCGACTATAAGGTTTGATCAGTATACAGTGTATCCAAGCATACAATGTCCTGACCCTGTCTTATCACTTAATGTCTTAATGTCAGAAGAACCAAAATCAGTGATCGATCACGCAACCAGCGAACACTCGCGTTCTATTAGCAACATTTAGAATGGGTGTTTTATCGAGTGGGGAATGGTAATTAACCTAGTATTGTGAACTAGGAGAAAATCGATGGGCTACGTGTCAAATGAACCGTTCTCTTTTGAGACTGTGCTCAACTCTCCCCAGTTCATGTGTCATTCATCAACAGTCACCTGGGACTGCAAGAGATTGCCTGAACATAAACCTGTCTTTGAAAGCCAGTGAATGAAAAGCAACTCTAAAAGCCGACTTCTTACTCATGCTTAAAGAAGCTAGGGGTCACAGACACTGTTTAATTGAATTGCAGGATGTAGAGATTGCATTAAATGAAATGCCAGTGCTGTTGTCAATGAAATTATGGCACTTTTTCTTTACAAAACACTGTATGGTTTTATTCCTTTTATGCAGTACTTTTTTAGGCCGACTAACTTTTAAACAAACGAACGTACATGTAAGTTAAAGACGAAGCTTGTTATTTTTTTGCCACTATAGTGAAAACTGAAAAGAAAAAAAGTATGTTTCTATGACCCCAGACGAACAAATAGTCTGAAACCCAAAGAATAGATTGCAGTTGCATTCGCCGCCATTAGTGGTGTAGAAATTACACTCCTTACCTTTAATAGTAGCCTATTTCTATAAAGGATTATAGAAAATATCCTTTAGATATCCTTTAGTCAAGTTTCCTACACTCAAACTTTTTGAATTAACCTGATTATTTACACAATGTCATGCAAAGAGCAGGATGAGGACATTATCATTGAGGTAATTTGTGATAACTAGCCCATATTTTGATATTATCCTATCAATTTCTGTACAAAACATAGAAAACAAAGTACAAAACATCACAAAATTGATCAGATCCACTGCTAAACATGTGTGCTGCATTCTAATCTAAGACAAATGTGGGAATACTTGAGTCAGAATTCCCCATTTCAAACCTAAAAGCACTCTAGTATTCCAGTCAATCAACATTAGACTCAAATGTAAACAAAACAAGATGGTTCCATGACTCACCTAGACAATTTCATTAGGCTATCGCCTAATGACATCAAATGGCACCTGAGTTGTTTGGATATTCAGTAAATCCAAATAAAAGGTGGAAAACAGTTGTTTCACCAACAAAAATGATGTCATCTTCCTGGGTGATGATGTAATCTGGAAACTGGCTTTTGCCAGTTAAAGGGATATTACCTATTGTTAAGTCTAACAGGATAGAAAATGATATTAAATAGTGATACTGATTAGCTATTAAACAATACTGCAAAACAAAACATTGTTAAACAAAAAAGTGCTGACATTATTTAGCTTTATAAAGCCTGCTGTGTCATGTTTGACGCATGAATTACTAATGCCTCTAAGCTTTGCTAAAATATCTGTAGAGTCTATTGCATACTTTGTCATCTTATGATAATTTTTATTTTTTAGCAAGTAAAACACCCATTAGTATTATTTTAAAAATATCTACCTTTAAGTTGTAATACACATGACTTTCTGCAGTGAAATCTTTACAGATTTTTATTAAAGTAAAGGTACAGACTGTTATATTAGTTGCTTGATGATGAACATTTACTGGACTGAAACAACTTAGGTTTACTTGATACACACACACACACACACACACACACACATACATACATATATATACAAATATATATATATATATATATATATATATATATATGTCACCTATCATACAAGGAAGGGGCGAACAAAGACGAAGGTCAAAGATAAAGTCTTTATTATAATCCACAGGTAAATCCAAACACAGGTAAATCCGCGCATACATGGACGTTCACATTGACGAGACCGGACGACAAAAACTGACCTCAATGCAACTTATAAAAACAGGTGATAACGATGAACATAATTAAGGTACAAGGTTAACTAATGATGATGAAACGAGGACAGGAAACAGGAACAACAAATATGGGCACAAGAGGGAGAAACCAACATANAAGGTACAGACTGTTATATTAGTTGCTTGATGATGAACATTTACTGGACTGAAACAACTTAGGTTTACTTGATACACACACACACACACACACATACATATATATATATATATATATATATATATATATATATTTGTATGTCACCTATCATACAAGGAAGGGGCGAACAAAGACGAAGGTCAAAGATAAAGTCTTTATTATAATCCACAGGTAAATCCAGACACAGGTAAATCCGCGCATACATAGACGTTCACATTGACGAGACCGGACGACAAACACTGACCTCAATGCAACTTATAAAAACATAATTAAGGTACAAGGTTAACTAATGATGATGAAACGAGGACAGGAAACAGGAACAACAAATATGGGCACAAGAGGGAGAAACCAACATAAACAGTCCACAGGGGTGTGACTATATATATATATATATATATATATATATATGTTAGAGCTGGACAATAATTTAATATATATTGCAATATAATTTTCTTCAATAACGGTGATATGATTTTTAAACACATTTTCGACATTTCAGTATACACCAGCTTTTCCATTACCCTTCAAATTGTGCAAACTGAAATTGCGAATTTTAAAATATGCAGAAAAACATAAATTTGGCAAAAACTCCCATATATTGCAAAAAAGCTTTTACGCTTACATGAAGTGGTTTTTCATGCAATTAAAAAAAAATGCATATTTTGAAAATCTGCAACATCTGGAATTATTATTTTTTTATTATTATTTTTAAAGGTCACCTGGCTAGGGCTGGCTAGGGCTAATGATTATTTTGGATGTCATGTAAGCTGACGATTATTCTGACGATTAATCAAGTAATCGGCTAATTATATATATATATATATGTCAGAGGTCACGTTAACTGAAAATTCTCTGTCACTGACAAAAAAATTTTATCACTGACCAAAAAATCTGAAGGTCGTTCGTCATTTTGACGGATTGCACTGAGGGTGATCTATTGTAAAATTGTAGCTGTAATTCCCACCCCTGCCCAGTTGGTGGCGAGTGTGCTCCAATGTAGCAACAGAGCACTGGATCCAGAACAAAAATGGAACTGTCACGAATGTTTTCCTATGTGTTTGATTACGCAGAGACGAGTACACAGAAGCTACAACGATCTATCACGCCACATTAAAGAGCGCCAAAACTGTATTTATTGAAATCTGAGACTGTTTTATATCAAAAGTAACACAAAGCCTAGCCTATTGCTATTTTTTGGAAGGAAGACGCACTATGCACTCTTTATTCATCAGCTGAAAACAGCATAGACCAAAAGATTGGTTGTGATCTAGCGTATTTTGTTGCTTTTAAACACTGCGCTATTGTCCTGTAGGTTCATGATTAAAAATGAAAATGTGAACAAAAGCAAAAGCAATTAAATGTTTTATTCTAATTAAAATATTAAAATTATAATGACAGGTAATAATAGATTATGACGGAATTTTTACGATCCTGTCCGGCGGACAATGTTAAAGTGTAGCGCAACCTCTGATATATATATATATATATTTAAAATAATTTTATTGGATAAAATAAAAACACTATTTATGTTTAACGTTTTCTATTAATTATATTATTATATAGTTTCTCTATTAATTATATTATATATTATTTAAGGCTCCATAGATTATGTCAGGTTCTACAGGGGTAAATAATCATTATATTGTGTTAAAGTAAATAATATGATCTTTAAAAAAAATGAGTTTTTGGATGTTTAAGGTTATTATGTTTGATGGGCATATAAAAATGTACTGCATTGGAATGACCCATATATAAAACATGTCGAAATAAAACGACAAAGTAAGGAAAATGCATTCAAGCATGACATTTTATCTATCCTGCATTCAAGAAGCTTGCCTGGTGCATCCTTAACTCCTGCACTTATTACATGTATGGCCACTGGGCTCCAGACCCTTTGTCCTCAAACACTGTGTGATGTTTGAGCTGAGAGAACTGAGAGAAAAGCGAGGGCCCCCACCAGGCCAACCTGAGGACTTTGGCTGCCCTTTCTATCTGTCATAGCCTCCAGAAATCACCTTGCCTTTCCCATAGCAGGAGACTGGAGGACATCCAACAACAGAACTGACTCAGTGGCCAGGCTGAGGATACAGTAAACAGACACACCAACATGTATTTTTATGCCTGACTTGAATAACTTTACAAAACCATGTCATTCATTTAGTCCTCGATAAAGGGCATTTTGTTTGTAATCTTAAAGAGGACATCCTGGACTTTTCAGAGACACCAAATGTCCTATAGTTAGTTTACTATTTTTCAAAAAAGACTTTGATGTCTACTTTATTATTAAAACATTTCATTTGGCTGCATGTGTAATTTAACAAAAACTGGTGGAAAAAGCACTACAGCGATTCATTTCAATCATTAGTGACTCATCCATCCCTATGGCACATTATGCAACAACAAACTGCAATGTTGTAATGGGACAAGTACAGTAAATAAAAGGACAGTTCTCTCGCCAATTACTAATCTGAGGATTATATGTGACATTTACTTAGACTAAAAAGGCTGAAAACATTTTGGAGCCTATATCTCTCTAATCTTTAAATCTCCTGGCTGCTTTCATTTACTCAGTTTTTATTTATTTTAACATAAATGTAATATTTATTTGATATTCAGTATTTAATGGTGCATTTCGATTCATTCTTTGATGCTTTTCCATCTCATACCTGAACACGAATAAGATTAATCGGAGCTTTTAAAATTGTCCAAAAGCATTCTAAATAAGATGAGGCTTTGGCTTAATCCTAAATGCTGAAAAAGCCAGTCGTAGACTTTTATTTGATTCAGGTGACATGGATATTAGATTCAGTGTGCCTTTAGGAGTTGTGTAAATGATTCATGATCTTGTTCCTTAGACTTCATGCTCATGGTCCTGAATCCCGCTTGACCCCCAGACTTCTTAGAAGATGCTAATTTAACAACACAAGCGTAAAAATATGCACACACATGCAGTCGCAGGAAATAAATCACACTAAAAACAGTTGCAAGTTTGGAGTTTGAAAAACAGTGCTTCCCTTTTATTTATCAGCTAAAGACTCCGAAATTACGAACAAAACAAAAATATGCATAATATAGACTTATTATTACAGCACAGCCAGGGGATGTTCAGAAACTCTGTGGATGTGTTAAAGTTGAAGTGCATTGAGAGGATCCTAACAGCTGAAGAACCATGTTCAATTGAACTGTAGAAACAGAAAGAGACATGGCCTTAAAATTGCCTGCCTGAAATATTTGGCCTTGATACTCCGCTTGTCCGAGAGTGTGCAGTCTATTGTTTGCGGATATCCATGCTGGGCTGAGGCCAGAGTATGAAGAGGACGAGCACCCCAACCATCTGTTCCTAAATCATCAGTGATAAACACTCCAATTAGGAAATGAGTGGGCTGCCATGATTCGCTGCTGAAGAGTGAAACGTATTCGTCATCCTAATGGTACACTCGATAATTTTGTGAAAGTTTTGCTTAAAGAAATTAACATTGAACGGAAATATCAATGAAAGGATTCTTATGCTTTCAGACAATAATAACAATAATAATACTTTATTTTATATAGAGCTTTTAGCCAGTGATCTTTAGAGAGACTTAGGGTTTTCAAAAGATACCAGGTTCGGTACTTTCGGTACTGAAATTTTAAAAACATCCATTTCCCGCTCACATTTGAGCGCTGTTGAGCTGATTTTTAAACATCGCTGATTGACCATAGTGTTCATGCGCTCAACAGACATGACTGTGATTGGCTACAATGATAAGCGCTTCACGCTCCTCACCGAGCGCTCACATATAAGCACAACGGGAGCGTTTAAAAAGCGACGTGTGTCAGTGGATCCCTAGTATATCTGCATATAGACGGATCCGCTGACAGACGTGGCTTTCAAATGCTCATTCAAACACGCCCCCACATGTCTACATCATGGTGTGGGAATATTTGCATAACACTGCCCAAATGTATACGTACGTATGTAAGTATTGTCGCAGCCGCCGTCATGTTGTGGAGATGCTGTGTGTTTCGTTGTAAAGTAAAAGTACTTTGTTTGGCCTTCCAAATGAGTACACATCTAGAAGTGGTTACAGTGGTTAAGTTACATTTACAACACTCTTCCAGAACAGAACAACGCAAATATTCGAGTGTGTGCAGCGCATTTTATGGAGGACTGTTTCCTGAACCTGGGACAGTAGCCTACAATGCGGGCTGTGCACACTATAAAGTGGGGCAATTTTGCAAGGTCTGTCTGGTGCTTCTGACTCACAGCCTGTAAGTACATTTTCATATATAAAGAATTTGCTACTGGCTATTCCAATGCGAGTTTTGATCAGTGTAGAGCAGTGTTTGTTGTTTCTTGTTTCTACGATCACAAATGCAGGCATGTTGTTATGTTTACGCGGAGTGACGCAACACAGCGCTTAAAAAGACAGTACAAGTCATTATAATCAGTAATTATGTCCTCACTGGATGCAATAAATGCCTCATTTATAATGGGTTTTATTGTTCTTGTCTTGTCGCGCTGGGACACGGCATCATAACATGGTAAGGGGCGTAACATTTTCATCACACACTTGAGGTATACGGCCAATCAAAACGCACCGGATAGCTGGCTAATCAGAGCACATCGTGCTTTTCAGAACGATGAGATTTGTAAAAATCGATGCATTTCAGAAAGGCAGGGCAGAGAGGAGCAACAATAATGTACAGTATGTGGAAAATAATGTGTTTTCTGAACCTCAAACCAAGTAAACACATTGCATTACACCAAATACACAAAATAATGTTCTTTTTAGCAACATCATATGACTCCGGAAAGCCACGGAAAACCAGTCTTCTGTTGGCTTATATCGAAATCCTCAGATTTATTTATTTTTTGTACTTCTAATTCTCGACTGGTGTTTTGTTTTGCTCTTTCCACTGCACTAAAGCTAGAGATTACAGTTTATAAAGTTTGAAATGTGGAAATTTTTTTCTTACACAAATGCATCGATTCACTTCAGAAGGCCTTTATTAACCCCCCAGAGCCGTGTGGAGTAATCTCCAAGACTTCAAAATCTCAACAGCCATTCACTGCCATTATAAACCTTGGAAGAGCCAGGACTTTTTTTTTATATAACTCTGATTTGTCTGAAAAAAGAAAGTCATATACACCTAGGATGGCTTGAGGGTGAGTAACCATTTAGCAGACATAATTTATTTTTATAATCTGAACAGTATTTATTGGATACATAAACAATCTCATTTAGGGCTACTAAAAAATGTAGGCAAGTTAGTAGTTAGTAGTGCTTCTGCATTTATTTAGTTGCTACACTGCATATAAGTGGCAATTCATGAGTAATTCATGAGCGTCTAGACTACTGTTAGATTTAGCACAAATATGATTAAACTGGACCTAATATAAAACCGCAAATGTGTTCATTTAATTGATTCAGATTGTTTACAGGATTGCTGTTTGAATCAGTTTGACCAGCTTAGACCAGCTAGTTTCAGAGTAAAATGAAAAACCAAACCCTGTAATTATTTTTTCAGTAACTCTTGTTCATCATCTGCAAGTCGCCACAGGTCTGACTAACTCTATGCACATGATGTTTGGCAGCAAGAGGGTGACATCCGTTTAGAGATGTCCCTGAATGACATGGCGGGCTCATGATGTCTCCTAGGGGGAGCGGGTAACGTTAATGCTGATGATGACGGTTTAACACTCAAGCCCTGCAAACCTGTTACCAGGGGCATTCATTTACACATCTCCCACCCTTCTGCTTCCTTGAGCCAGCCAGAATGTAATTAACAATGTAAATCATCAGCTCCACTGAGGGATTCGTTAATTTAGGCAAGCGCCGTTATTATGTTCCTGGCTTAATAGAAAAACAAGACAGTCCAGGCGCACCTTTGCTGCTTTGCCAAAAAAAAAAAACTCATCATATGATGAATCTGTAGGAAAGTTCCTCAGACCAAACTCAGCTGTCATTTAATTAACATTAACAATTAACATTATTTGTTTTATTCTATGATATATGAAGTATTGTGAGTTCAGCTTGCAACCAGTGTCAAGTGGAAAGTTTGAGAACATAACAAACACTTAAAATGCATTATCATTTTGGATGTTAAAATATGCTCTCTAATCTCAGCCTAGTTTGCAGAAAAAAGGCATTTGTGGTTTGGTTCACAAGTAGTTTCTGTGGTGAATCCAAAATCTCTCTTTGAGCTTGACCCAGCAACAGCTCAGCCAATAGTGTGAGTTTAGGGGTGGGGTTATCTGTTTGGTTATCCAATTGCAGATGGAGAGTGTTTTAGAAACATGTTTGAAAACAATCAGTGTTTTGTTCGGTGGTGTAAAAATGACAGACTTAACATCTAACTGGTTTTCTTCCAATCAAAGAAATTAAAGAAATTGGATTTCAGGAATGTGAGTATTTTTATAGGTTGGATACAGTAGAAAAAGCTCCTTGAGGTAGAAACTACACATTCACTTTTTTTTTTAGTATTTACTGCCACGTCTGTGCTTCACGAATGTGCTTCAGGACATGGCTGTCTAAGTTCATGGGGTTGAATCATGATGGTAGACTGATAGAATATTCATGATCTTTACATAGAAGTTCAACTAAGTGAGGTGGCATGCTGAATTTACATTAAATTTTCTTCAGTGGCCTTAAAGGGATAGTTCACCCAAAAAATTAAAATTCTCTCATTGCTTTCTCACCCTCATGCCGTTCCAAACACGTTAGACCTTCATTCATCTTCGGAACAAAAATCCGAGAGCTTTCTGACCTTGCGTAGACAGCAAACGTTCAAGGGCAAATAGGTAGTAAGGACACTGTTAAAATAATCCATGGTTCAACCTTAATTTTATAAAGCTACGAGAATAATATTTGTGCTCAAAGAAGACAAAAATAACTTCTACCTTACGCAGAGCCCCATTTTGTGCAGTCTTTGTGTGTCATCTGGTGGTTATGTATGTATGATAGTGTAGCTTATTTCTTATTGGTTAAACTGATGGTACAGCTGACCCCATGTGACATCCCTCTGCAGTGTCCTCTAGTTGGACTGTTAGCAAGGTCTTATACTCCAGCTCTGTTAAAAACGAAGCTATGATGTAGTTAGGAATTTAAATAATTGAGTAATATCTTTGAACTGCTAGTGCCATAATTCGGGAGCACTTCAGTTCGCCCTTTCAGAGCGGTCCACTTTGGATTGCAGTCTCATCAGCATGCGTCGCTCCTTGATTGCTGATTTCACACACCTTGCTGCCTTTGCCGTGAGTCACGGCGACAGTTATCTGGAGATACAGCTCGGGGTGAAAATCCAGCACAAAAAGCATCAGAAGAACATCCATTTCCATGTCAATAAAGCAGAGTAGAAAGGATGACCTTTCCGGCCAGGGCCCATGAGAGCGATGCAGATACAGTTCTTTGTTCTGGGAGGTAAACACCCAGTAGGCAACACCTGTGGACCCAAGCGCAGGAACGGTTCGGTTAATATTCACACCATAGCTGAGTCGGTGAGTCAGTGGTCCATACTGCCGTGTAGGATGATTCACTATTAATCAAGGTCTCGCAGGAGGGCAGCGAGCCCGAGATCTCCATCTCGCTGGCGTTATTTGAGAGAAGGCTGCGCAGGGCTATTATTCAGAGTTTATGTGTGTGTAAAGTGCTAGGGGAGAGAGTTCATACTCAAGAATAAGTACTAATGTGACCCCCTGCCCACCTCAGGTCTAGTGCTAGGAGCAATCTGTTTCTGAATGCACGCAGCCCCCCAGGAAGAGGCTGTTTGAGGCAGATTGCTTGAGTTGGAGAAATACCACATGGAGTCGAGCAGAAAATGGCCTTGAATTGGAACCCCACTAGACACTAGTTAGGCCTGACAGAATGCATCTCATATTGCACACTCACTCCTGCGTATTGTTTCGGTCTTGGTTATTAGAGCATTGATGATAGCGGATGCTGCTGTGGTGATAAATAACTCTGAGAATAAACCTTCCTTTATAGCTTGATCCAAAAGCGTGTGACTCTTGGAGCACCTCACCGAGAAGGTGCAGACGGCGGTTATTTGAGTATATAAACATCCATCCTTTCTTCAGCGTCATGACCTGTAATCGTGCTTTATAAATATAGAAAGACTAGTTCAAGCGTGCATCTAAATCCTATTCAGTCGAATGTGCTAAACATGTTTCAGGCCTCTTAAATTCTATAATTTGTTTTGTTTTTGGATTAGATCCAGGCTGGCAGACTTCCACATGAATTGCCAGACGACACCGCATTCAATAACAAGCTGTCCTAATGATAACTACCACGGCTGTCTGGTGTCCTACGTTGGACTCATTGGTGAGTGATTATGGGAAAAATCTGCTGCACGGCAATAATAAGAATTTGGAATTGCATTTTAATGGACTGACTGTTGGGAACATGTACTTTGCCTTCTTTGGCTGTTTTAATTAGTGATGCATCAGGAATTTTACTTTTAAGAAAGATTTGAAAGAACAGGAGAACAGATGAAGGCAAGGGGTATTCAAATGTTTTGAAGCTCAGGACATCAAATATAACAATCCCCTTGGGGTCTCTTTGCCTCAGATATAGGTGCAACTATATAATCATTTATATATATACAGTTTTATTATATATATATATTATATATATATATATATAATTACGTGATTTCGTTCTTAGAAAGAATAATATATGGTGAATTTAAATGTAGAAGGATTAGTCCTGTCAAATTGATTAATCACGATTAATCACATCCAAAATAAACGGTATCATTTATACTGAAAAAAGTCTGATAGTTTATGTGTGGGGGTGTATATATATATATATATATATATATATATACATTACTTCCATGATTTCTGACCAGCTTTTAGAAAGAATGAAAATAATATACAATATGCTGAATTTAAATGTAGAAAAATTAGTCCTGTCAAATCGATTAATCACGATTAATCGCATCAAAAATAAAATATGTATCACTTATACTAAAAAAAAGTCTGACAGTTTATGTGTGTGAGAGAGAGTGTGTGTACATATATATTACTTACATGATTTCTGACCAGCTTTGAGAATGAAAGAAAATATAATAAATTATGGTGAATTCAAATGTAGAAGGATTAGTCCTGTCAAATTGATTAATCGTGATTAATTGCATCCAAATTAAGATATTTATACTGAAAAAAGTCTGACAGTTTATGTGTGTGTGAGTGCGTGTACATATATATTACTTACATGATTTCTGACCAGTTTTTAGAAAGAATGAAAATATTATAAAATACGGTGAATTTAAATGTAAAAAGGTTAGTCCTGTCAAAACGATTAATCACGATTAATCGCATCCAAAATAAACTGTATCACTTATACTGAAAAAAATGTGATAGTTTATGTGTGAGTGTGTGTGTACATATATATTACTTGCATAATTTCTGACCAGTTTTTAGAAAGAATGAAAATATTATAAAATATGGTGATTTTAGATATACTGTATTAATCACAATTAATTACATCCAAAATAAAATTGTATAGTTTAATTTTATACAATATATGTGTTTAATTTGTATATTTGTGTATAAATATATTTAAGAT